>DWEM01003696.1:0-10411 GCA_018245935.1 Agara belti belti | reverse complement strand
CGGGGGGCGCGGCGGGCGCGGCGGCTCGCGCGCGCGGCCGCTCGGCGCGCACTGCCGTCACCACCATCAAGCGGCCGCAAGCAGCCGAGGTCTGGTAACTTGCACTGGCCTCCGCCGGCTGTCGCTTGTACTTCTGGTTCCCTTGGACTCTGACCGTTCTCGAGCGACGGTCCGCTCGCACGATCGCCCATCACGTCGACGAATACGTCTGCGATCCGTCGACGATGTATGTGGGTCACTTAGTTTGGAAAGCCATTTCTTACTTACTACGAAACCGTTTAAGATTATCCGAGCCCGAGCGAGGACCAGAGCTCGAGTTGTCTGCCGGAATCGTACGTCAAAGCGCCAAAGCCACGGAGTCGAGCTATCGCTGAATTATCGTCGCTTCGCATTTCACGCACCCAAGGAGCGCTGTAAAAACCATTGGTTCAATCTGTTCTGTTACGGTTAGGGCTAATTGCATTTTATTATTGTTTACCATAGAATAAGTTAGCGAATAGTATTTTATGTAACCATTATTTTAATGAGCATTATAATAAAGTAAGAATGCAAGTATTGAGATGGTTGATTTTATAGATTATAATATAAAATGTTTTAAAATCCAAATTTTTACTGCATTTAAATCGTGTGTATTTCAGAATAATATTAATGATAGTGATAAAATTAGATTTTAAGGCAAACTGTAAAGTGCGCTTAGCCCTAGCTTATGAATAAGTATGGGAGTTGTTGTAATACAAACACATTATTTTATAATGTTTTATTAACGTTGTGGAGTTTGAGGTGTAAGATTGGCCTGGAGAGGTATTTAATATCTTGTAGGGGAACTGTGGAGACGCGATACGGCAGTTGGATATGGCAGGGTAGGCACGGTGCTGGTACACTTGTGAACGGTCAAATAGCCGCAACATAATCAAAAAAATAATGTAGCTAGTATCAAACTATTACTAATAGCTGTTACTATTTTTAAAAGAATAATTCTTGTAATGAAATGTTTCTAATAAGAAATAATATCAGTTAATCTATCTAGGTGTTTTGATAAAATTAACGATACGATTTTCAAAATTCTGTAGACGAAATATTAAAATTTATCATTGTTTACTTTTGTTAGGTATACATCATCACCATCGCCACGCATGTGACATTGCTAATTAATTTCTTTACTTAGATATTAGATATTCACCTTATAAAAATATCTATAAGTCTGTGTTTTGCATTTATTAGCTTTTATACTGTTTATCGTTTTTATTTTATTATATTTCGATTTAGACTTAGTGCTTTTTATTTAAAGGATAACGAAGTAACCATCGAAGAGCTACACGACGATGATGGTGTAGATTATGCGAATATGCCCCCTCTCGTGAACTGTCGATCTCCTCTATTCCTGTCTCATACTGTGCCTCCGTTTATATATCAATATGTAGGAGATCAAGTTAAAATTGTTCAAGTATTAGGTAATTATCCATTAACAAACGAAACTGATCATGTAGATCATCGGGACCAAAAACAAGAAGACCCCGTTGAAAAATCACATAACGAAGGTACTATGAATACTAAAGGAATTTCAGGTACAACAAAACATGTGTCTGATGACGAAATTGAGATTAAAGACGTAAGCGACATTCCAATGCAAAATGAATTCGGTGATTGTAATGAAATTTCGATGCATAATATTCATAAAGAAAATCAAATGAACAAATTTCCTGAAGAGTATGAAACTCCCGAAGGAGAATACGAATACGTGGGAGAAGCAAATAATAACAATGATAACGTAAAGGATAATAGATCTTCGAGTCTAGACGCAGTGGCAAGTGATAGTTATTCTGCTGAAAGTGACGATGAGGCTTCATTCGGTACACCAGAAAATTCTCCGAAGAGCAGTAGGAAAATAGCTAAAGGAAAGTATGGTAAAAATAAAGCTCCATTACCACCTTTGAAAGCAGAAAAAAATGCCTCTGAAATTACGTTCTCTGTTAATATTCTAGATGAATCGCAATCTCTTATAAATTCAGAGAGTTCAGCGAGTTTTAAAAGTGATGACATACCAGCCGCTGAAGAAAAAGGCAACAAAACAAGGAAATCTAGTAAGAGTAATAAAAATAATGGCAGTGGATTTGCAAAATTGTTACAGTTACCAACAAAATTTGCTTTTTGGCACAGGGAAGATAAATCTAAAGTTGATGATAACATATCTACTGTTTCGGAGAACACAAGTAGAAGATCGTCGAATGAAAAAGTTCCCGACGACTTCCAAAACTGTAGTGATATTGATTTTAATATTGGTGTATCAAATGAAAATGCTAAATCGACTCTCGAAATATCCGAGGACCAGGTCAGTTTTAAAGATGCAGATGATTTCGATAAAGAAACGATTGCACAAGATGTCATTGAAAAGAGCGATGCACTTCAGAAAGTAATTGAGGCCAAACTAGAAAGCCACCCGGAATATAAATTGTCCGTATCCCACGAGGAAATACCAACCACGTCTAGAAGTACAGACGTGTAAAACATCTTCCATAAATCTCTCACTCCACTTTTAATTAGGAGCACAGAAGCGAAACAGTATGTGTTATAAGAATTATGTGTGTTGTGTTTTGCATGGAAATAATTTCAGTGATTTTAGTTTCGCTTTATTTACCCATTTTGTATCACGTACCTTAGCTACCACTTCCGATTTTACACATTCACATAATTTTTCCAATTAGGCTCTAATTCTTATTAACTTAAACGTCTAAAAACTACGCCAAACAACTTTTGAAGCTTGTGAGAATTGATTTCTTAATTTTCTTTCATTTGTTATTTTACCCTTAAAATGACTAAAACATTCAATGTAAAAGTACCTATTAGTTGTATAAACTTACAGATTTCTTATTGGCATTACTAACGTACGCTAGAGGACTCTTTGAAATCCGTACATTATCAGCTCGAATGATCATTAATATGTAATTGCCACATTACTGCTTTGCTTTTTTTTATGTTAGTTTTCAATTTATTTGTCTTATTTTCAGGCATTGCTGTCGGCCTCTGCTACAATACCTCGCGCAAAAAAATCTAATAAAAGGAAAACTCAGTAGTAGACATTATATAAAAATAGGCGTAGGGACGTGATCGTGTATATATTACGTATATAGTATATAAATTTCTCTCGGTTAAATTGATCGTATTGGTCACTGGCTCACTTTAAACACAAATTATTGAACGCAGTACGGCGGATTTCTTGAAAAAAAAATGACGTTTAAATATAAACGTAATAGCTATATTAATTATATATGTATATGGAAGTCCAATCCAAAAATTTAAGTAATTTGTCTCATAATTTAAAATTGAAAAACTGTATTATAAACTACTGCTAATTTTACTATGCTAAACAGGTGCAGTTGTTAAGATTATTTAAAAGCCATATAAACATAAATGCAGATTAAATTTAAATTGCAGTTACAAGTTACCATTACAATAAATTTGCATAAAATGCACAATTATAATTTGTGAACTATATTTATGAGAACATAATTCTCAATAATTAATTTTATTGGGGCAATGTATTCAAGTGTGCATTTATTACTATTTGAAATGAAACTACTGTTAAAATCTTGTATCAATATCCTTTATTTCTTCTAACATTATTGTTTAATGTATTTATTAATAGTAGTAAATTTACAAAATGCCATGCTGTTGGTCTCTATAGGCGCAAGAAACAGTATTAATATTTTTTTAAGTTATTTGTTAAGCGATCAAACAAAAACAGTGACAATTATAATTCTACTATTGTAGTAAATTAATTCCCTTGCATTCACCATATAGGTAATAATTAAATTCCTAGTAGAATTAAACAAAATGTAACAAAAGACAGTGAGAGAGGGACTATTCGCAAGGGATCGGGTACTTCGATTATAAGAAAGAAAACAACTTATTGGAAATTGATTTGAGCCAAAATTTGCCAAATATGAAATAATTAACGACTCAACAATAGTCTAATGATATTTTGTAAGTAGTCGTACTTATTAGATGTTAGATCATAGGAAAGCTAGTCTATATGAAAAAACTATGACTACATCAAGACGACATAATGAGGCTTATTTTAATATGTCTGTGAATATAACGCCGATGAACTATTTTATGTAGATGAGTTATTTCAGTAATAATCATTCTAATATCATTTTAATAAATTTTCTGAGTTATAGTTGCAGTCGAGCGAATGGATATCCACGACAAAGACTAATATAATTTATGTACTTTGATTTAAAGATGTAATCAGTATATATATCCAACACTATGTTATAGCTAGCATTTTGTCTAATTGGCTAAATCACTTATTCCTTCCTATTATTTTTAATTTTAGTAAATACAAATTTGCGTTACCCGAGTGATATGGTTGTTAGGAATACATTTGAATATTATTGTGAATGGTGTGTTGCCCCCACGTTTTGTTCTCATAAACATGTTACTGCATTTTGTTTTAATAAAATGTTGTAAATTGTTAAGGAATTATAATCTATCCTAGTAACGTATGTATCATTGTTACATAATTTGTGTGTTGTTCGTTAAGTTACCGCGGTAGCTGTTGCATTAGTCACGAAACATTCAAGACGCTTGCAAATTACGAATGAGTTATGAGCGACATTGCGTCTACCTCACTATTGGTGATTGGTGATCACAATCATTTAATGCCACATGCAATTTTATGTTTTAATGGAAATAAAATCATAAAACCACTTTCAAATGTTTTATTGCGATTATAATATTTCACCAGTTTTCAACCTTAAAGTGTCGAAAATATACTTGCCATAATCGTCTTTGTACATATTTTTCATAAGTTGAGTCTCCAATACATTTAAAGAGTCGTTATCCCAAGTTTTTATCCAATAGAAAAATGAATACAGTTTGTTGTAGCTATTGATGCCTTTCACGTAGTCAGAAATTACAATAGTTGGCAAATTTTCTACTATTTTCACTAGTTTAGGTGTAACAACCGAATTGAATATTGCATTATTTGTTGTTGCAAACTTATGAATCATATTAACGGTCTGCACAGTAATTGATTTGCCCAGTAACATGTCGGGGAGGTTCTGTAGCCACAATTTATAAATGTCATGTTCATGAAAATGAGATAAATTCTCATTCAAAGCTATTTTGCATACCAATGCAAATATTTTTTGTTTATATGTGTCCGGAGTGTTTTCATTCTGAGAGATCTCGATCATTTTTTTGAACAGTGTGTCCAAAATAGCAACAGCTTTCGTCCAGCCCGTAGCTTTGCTAGCAAACAATGTGTGTAGGATATTCAAAACAATGTCACAAATATTTTCATTGCAGTTTGCACTCAAGAGTTTTTCAATATAAATAAGAGTTGCTGTGATATCTTCCATTTGCCTTTTAATATTTATGTGACGATTGAAGATTATAAACAGATGACATATTTCCAAGTTTTCAACTACAAATCTGGGATCAGTAATGACGTCTTCAGATGTAGAGTTAGCACTTCTTGCTTGCTTGGACCTAATATTGGTCACGTAAGGGAAGGAAGTGACGAAGTGCTTACTGAATAAACTCTTGTATCTCGAAAGAAATGACATTTCTAGATTTCTGCAAGGATTCCGTTTATCAAAGTGCCTTATAAGTTTATACATTAATGATATCACTCTCAATACATTTCTCAACAGAATTGCTGCTTCTTCACTTATAACAGTCTCCATATTGTTATTTGATTTTGAATTGGGAGACACTTCAACCCAAGTTTCCACAAGTAACGGCATCAATGTATTGACATAAACTTTGAACTTCTCTCCTTCATCGGGTTTTTGCAGAATCTGTGTATTTTTAGAAATGTCCAATACATTACATACCGCTATATTGCGTTTGTCAAATAATGGATAATAGTTCAATTTCTGACGGTCAAAACGGGTGTCTTTGATTCCAATTTCACTGTCTTTGTTATCAATCTGTTTATATTCAGCGTATATATTCAAAAACTCTTGTAGCCTGTGGATCACATTAATTCTCCACTTTACACTGGTAATCTGGCTACTCATATTTACAGTTAGGGTCCTGCTTCTGCCTGGAGTGGCATCGACATGCAACTTTGATATCATATCCAAGAAATTTGGAATAATTTTATGGAAGTTACTGGCAATTTTTGCTGGAGTGCAAAGAAGGAGAACATCTAAAAATAAGAGTGAATCTTCTTGAATCCTATTGTCAATATGAGTCATTGCACTTCTTAGATAGGTGGAAATGATGTAAAAGAATGGATCAATTTTTTCCGCTTGCACATTAGACAGTATGAAATGTAAAACTTTGATGGTATCTCGCCTCACCTAAAAGAGATTTAGAATTAAAATTTAAATACAGTACAATTATGAAACAAGAAAGAGTTGCATTGTCAAAATGGTTACAGCACTCATACATTAAATTATTAATTAAATAAAGTCATAAATTACTTTAGCGGCCAAGGTGTGGATAAACCAGGTTTTTCTAGGATTATTGATTAGGACTATAAATTAGCTCTCATTATACTTTAGTTCAGCTACTAAATAGCTAGAGCCTTGTCAGTAACGAGGATGGCAAGAGATGGTGGAGGAAGTTACAGGTATCGGCATATTAAATGGGAACCATAAATTATACCATAGTAATAATTTCGAAATTGTCAGAATCTGTTACATCAAATTGGTGATGTAGCTTAGTGGAATGGATCAGGTAGTGGCAGAGATTTATCAGAGTAACACTTGGAGTGATGTACTTTTAAAACTTAAATGCAATGTAAAAACACAAAATTCATCTCAGAGGTGAATTTGCGGTGTATATAGTTGCGTTAGTTTTACCTAGTGATTTGATCTAGATAGATAGAAATATCCATAGCTGTAGGGATGAAAGACGTTGAGCAAAACATATCACATTTTGCAACTTTAGAGAGTAACCTAACCACCAAATAATAAAAAACAATATCCATTTGGCCCACACAAAATAGATTGAATTTTTGGATTTATTTTGCTCTATTAATAAAGCTAATTCTTTAAACTTAAAAATAACATATAACAACAATCTATAAGTTGTTATCCTAAAAAAAATATTTATACATACCACTTTCTCTACGTTCAAAATCAATGGAGTAACATGAAGGATAATTTGTCCCAAATATTGTTCCAGCGTCTCAGGGTGTGAACTAATAAGCTCTCTCAAACCTTCTAGAGCATCTGTGCGAGCTTTTGTATTAAAATGATCTAAGCGCGATAAAAGTTCTTCAATATCAAGTTTTCTGGTAGATAACTGCGCTGTTTCTCCATGTTGCTTTAGTTGCTCCCTAATTACGATTTTTTTAATTTTAAAATTCGTCTTCGTCACATTTGTACCTTTTGGTAACTCTTTCTTTTTTTTTAATTTAGTCTTCGATTTTTCAGATTTTAAAAACTTTTTATAACGTGTTGACCCACTTTTATGCATTTTATGTCTCAATTACTACTTCATTACCAAATTAATCAATATGAGAATGGGACTGACAAGTGACAATTGCCAATCATCATAGATTAAACTGTTACAACAGGTTAGCTTAGCGTAGTCAAAAAAATCTATATATGAAAGTATCGATATTTTAGACGAAAAAAAGCTTACTCCTCAAGAATCCATTTTCATATGAGGATAGCTTTTATGCCACTGTCCATTTTGTGGTTTCTAGCTCAATATAATGTCACTTTGTAAGAATTTATAAAATCATGCTGGGCTGACCAGAAAACTAAGATGATTTTATACAAAGAATTATTCGGTCGAATTTAAACTAAGTACCTAAAGTGAAAAAATTATGTGCTGTGTATTAATTTGAAATACAGTGATGAATAAATTACATTGCATTTCGTTAAATAATAATTTATACCGAGCAGCGAGCACAGAGTATAATCATATCCTCAACGTCATAGTATCTGACGTAGGTCTGCAGCTATTGCAAAACTTTATATTCCATGTTTGTAAAACACGTGTTGTTTACGTTGTGTGAGTGTATATTATACACGTTATTTTGTTATTAATTGCGTTCTACGGACCTAAAAATATAATTTTGGAGGCATATTCGTATGAGTTAAATAAATAAACATTCATTAAGTAATTACAGTTTCCTGATACTTTTTCATTGTAAAGATGAAAATTAAGAAGCAGCATCGCAAAAAGAAATTTCTACATAAATTAAACCGTAAGCGAATGCGAAACAAGGAGCGAAGCACGGGTCCTGTACAATGGTAAACTGAATTGCCGTTAAAATATTAGCTTTTCATAAGGAGTGTATTATTTATAAATATTCATATCATTTTACAGTCAAGTCATAAAAGATGCTTGGGACAACAGGAAGACATCATTTAAAAACCTCAGGGAAATGGGTCTTGCAAATGATCCAAACAAAGCCATAAAAATTCCAAATTATAAACAGGAAACGCGGAGGAAAGCTGTACAAATTGTGAAGCAATATGACTCTGATATGGAAGAAGAGGTGGTTATAAAGAGACAGCCATCGAAGATTGAAGTTGTAGAAAAACTAGAAAAAATAGCCAAAGCACCTAGGGAGCGGAAATTTATGTACGTATTATTTTTTTCAAGAGAGTAGCAACCAAGCAGGCAGCAGTCACGAATGGTTACTACCATCCATAGACATCTGCAATTGAATATTGCCACGATGAAATATATGATATTTTAAATAATACTTCAACCCTTGCCTTTGAAGAATTTTATGTGGACAATATATAATTTAGTTTCCACCGTTACAGTTAAGTAAATGGTTTAAATTGCATTGGAATTATAACCAGCAAAGGCCATAGCAGATCCTTAAATTAATGTTATAAATTGTACAATTTGTCACATTTAACCTTTAGAAGTTTTGATAAAATTTAAAATACATTTTACTTTAGGAAATAGGTTGCAATTTAACCTATGCACATATCTTATTTCCATAGCAAAATCCTACAGGTAGGCAGGCTTACATACATGCAGCAAAGCTATTCCCCATAGGGGTAGGGAAAGATTAAATATTTCTTCCGGCTATGACCCTGACTTTGTTCGCCTCTTCTACTTTCGTCTCAATCAACATACAGGCTGAATTAATAGGGGCACTCTTACCCTGACCTTCTTTAAGTGAGCCTCACATTTTATTAAAGTATTTATGTCTAGGTCCACCTCTTCCAACTCCGAAGATGTCATATCTTCAAGTTTCATTAAATATTTATACATTAATGAAAAATATGTATATTTGTTTACCAGGTTACCTAAAGGCCAAGTAGAATTTATAACATATCTGCTTGATAAATATGGGCATGACTATAAGGCTATGGAAAGAGACCAAAAGAATTACTATCAAGAAACGTGGAAGCAGTTGAGAGCAAAAATCAAAACTTTCATGGGAATACCAAAACAATATGGAGAATATCTTAAAGCTAAGGGAATATTAGAAAAACCAGACGATGAAATAGAATTACAACAACAAGCTAAGGCTCTAGCAATGGACGATTGATTTTTGTTATATTTGAAGTAATGTCATCCAATTACATTTTGTTAGCTTGCGTTAATATTGTCAACAAATGAAATTGTAGTTGTAATTTAATAATAAAGACATATAAAATATGTATAAAAGGATTATTTAGTAGAACCACACTATTTGCAGCCGTTTATTTACATTCATTTTTAATAACATTGCTGCAACCATGTTATGTCTTATTACTTTACATGGTATGCGTCTATGACTACAGGAAGCTTGGAGCAAATTTTACCACGCTGACCCACTGAATTATCGTAGACAATCTTTTTATTAAATACTTAACCAAAAGTGCTAGGTGATTTTTTTACTGGAGTTTCAAATCGTTCTATATGCTACAAAGGAATATTGCTATAAAGCAGAATCAAATAAAATCTAGCTGGTATCTATTACCATTTGATATACCTCAAGCGGATCACTTATACATTGTTAGATATTGTCTATGACATCCTTATATTGTAAATGAAACCACGTTTATTGAGTAATGTTTGTATATATTATGAGTAACATCTTGTGCTATCAGTTTGATACTATAGAGAGCCCTGTGAGACTCAAATTATTACAAACTCATGTAAATGCATTTCAATCCAAGATCAAAATAAAATTTTAAATGTAGCAACTTATGTTTAATTTTATTCTTCGTACTCCTCAACTCCCTGGCGAGATACAATCAAATGAAATAAAAACAAGCTGTCAATCTTAGAATAATTTAAGTTTCAATACTATTAGTGTGCAATGACTAATTAATATACATATGTCTAAACTACCATTAATTGTATGTCAATATATGATTTACGAAATTGTTTCATCTTCATAAAATACATATATGTTAATATAATGTTTTTATTTTATAGATAAAAAAGCAACTTGAAATACTTATGCCAATTTCAAGTCCTTTAACCTACTTGA
>DWEM01003695.1:0-10412 GCA_018245935.1 Agara belti belti | reverse complement strand
AAAACATCGTGAGGAAACCTGCACACCTTAGAGATGTTATAAATTATATAATATTTTCTGAGGTGTGTGAAGTCTACAGCGGTAGACTATGGCCTGGATCCCTCTCATCATGAGAGGAGACTCGGTCCAGCAGTGGACCGACAAAAAGGGATGAAAAAAAAAGATATTTATTTAATTGCAATTAGAAACTTATGAAATTATTGTATTAAATTCTTTTACAGCCTGTCACATTGTTAATTTTCAGGTGCCACAGACAGTAGCGGAGAGCTGATGTTCCTTATGAAATGGCAGGGCACAGATGAAGCAGACCTAGTCCATGCTAAGCAGGCGAATGTGAGATGTCCACAAGTTGTCATTCAATTCTACGAAGAGAGGCTCACATGGCATACACCGTCGCTCGACGAAGCCGGTAA
Source organism: Agara belti belti (assembly GCA_018245935.1). Lineage (NCBI taxonomy): Eukaryota > Metazoa > Arthropoda > Insecta > Lepidoptera > Hesperiidae > Agara > Agara belti. The sequence continues at coordinate 9,999 of DWEM01003695.1, read as the reverse complement.
TGAAGATTAAAAGTGCCTCGTAAGTTCTCTTAGTTATGTTGCGAGTGACAATGCAAACTTCAACAAACATTCAATAGTGTTGATTTAACACTGATTTAACCAGTTCAATTAGCCAATGAAATCAACTTCTTCATGATACACTCTGGTGAATGCCCTATATGTGAACAATTCTAAAATTTATGGTCAATTTGAATGTTTCATTTTTCACTTCGCCTTAACATGGTAGTGTTATATGGGCATGTTTTACAACTCGTGACAAGTGATTTCTACCGCACATGTGTGATCGGTCAGCTGCAAGGCTGAATCTCTGATCATCTTTTTGTGCATACAGTTACTGGATGCCCGATGCAGAATTTTTCCACATAGATCGAGCTATTCTAATTCAAGCACCTTGTACCTAAATGATGACAACAGCTGATTATATAGATTTGTAAATAAATAATGATGTTTTATCATTTTTGGGTTAAAAAATTATTAGTAGTATTTCTTTATCTTCGTTTCATGGTACTTTCATTTTTTATATTGTGTAACATAGGTAACATAGGTAACATAGGTACAATAAGTTTAACTCATTTGTGTACACTGCGCTTATATTGTAACAATTCTTTATGCAAACCTGTTTAAAAATAAAATGTTTGCTACTGCAATGCTATCAATTCTGTTGATGGATGGATGGATGATCTTTTAATATTAAGTATCACAATTTGAGAATATCAAACAATGATCAATCAGATTCACAATTTTCATTCAAATTAATAATAGGAAATTATCTTGAATATCAAGTACAGCATATTTTTTCATAAAATTCCATATATTCACTATTAAGTTTGGTTCAGGATTCTATTGTGGAAGTCACAAGCAATTATAAACCGAAAAGATTACACTTGTAATACACTCCCTCGTATATTGGTGTCATAAATTGCATCTGTGTGATAAAGGGGCAAAAAGATGTGTTTTGGTTGTGACAGGTTGTGAGTCGCTGCCACACAAATCACACAGATCCCTCTGTGCACACAAATGAATTAAACCTTCCGGAATATTCAGTAAAGATTAATATTTGACCTATCTTCGTCTCCGTTGTTTGTAATTGGTGATTATGATTACATTTATATGTATAAGTTTTCTCATAAGTTTTACTTAGGAACGTTGACTTTACCTTTAAGTGTAAAAGCAATAAATAATTATAAGATAATATCGATTGTCTCATTGAATAATCAAAAACCAATTTTGTTGCTACTCATGTTTCTATATTTACTCGAGGGCTGATCAAAACCATATTAATCTTACATTACATAAAGTCTTTAGAGAATTACTTAAGGGATGGCAGATAGTAATTAATTGTTTTAAATATGTCATTATATACAAACTTATAAACACATTTGAACCATGTCGGTCTGTGTTGGGTTATTGAAGAATATTAACATATTAAAAGTTGTTTGTCTACCTTTGTCACTTTCTGGTGTGATATGTTGAACAGCTAGCAAATAACTTGGTCTCAAGGGTAAGTAGCACATTTATGTCTGAACTTTGGTGGAATGTTGTTACTTTTTTACATTGGAGCACAAAATTAGTGAACTGGTACACAGACATTATAATACCTTTTTGCTACAATTTGTCAGTGACTTAACTGGTGCAGAAATTTAATTTCTTAAAACCAATAATTGAATTAATTTTTCTTTTTAAACAAGAGTCTTATTCTTAAACAGACAGATTTTCACACAATTTTTCCACCCCTATCCACCCTTAGGCGTGGAGTTTCCAAAGTTATTTAGAGCTCACACTATCTATAAATACCTATCTGCTGCGACATTACAATATTTCAGGATCAGCGGTTTTGGCTGTGGGTTGATTTCTGGGCAGTCGTTTGACCGTCGTCCTGTTTTATCAACATAGATAAATGCAAAAGACTTGTTGGTCTGTAGTTCTTTTATGGAGCAACACAGATAGAGATGTGGGTTTCTGCAGAGGAATGTTATAAATCAGAGATGAGCTGCTTTGTATCCTGCGTAACCAGTTCCCATGGGATTCACACTAAGTCACCACTCGTAACGTAGTACAAAGATACTGTAATGTTCCAGGAAGGAACAGGCACCTTGAATTAGGTTTTTCATGGGCCGTTATCTGTGTGAGAATGGATGAAACGCAGACCAGGAATTATTTAGATATTCTCACAAATTAAATTGAGTCAACGACTGTTTACTCTAAGCTTCATAACGGATAACTCACTGTAACTTTATCTTTCAAAGTTTGATCAAAAACATTGAATCACAAATAAATGTTTTCGAGTTATGATAGATGTGTTTATTATCTTAAGTATTTAATTTAAAATATGCGTTGCGCCTTAACCTAGATAATAAAAGCAATATGACTTATACGAAAATAAAAACGACAAACCTATCATTTATGGTAGATTCATTTCTATTAATAATTGTAACGATATTAGTCAGCGCATATGCAGTAACATATGCCCGTTGTTATAAGCATCAGTAACAGTAGGAGTATTAGATTTCCTTTTAACTCATAGTAGTATTGTAATTTTGTAGTCGTTACATAATGTTATTAAACATTTTTTCATTATAACCATCCACCTCACCCACTGTAGAACTTTGTTAGCGACAAAGCAGTTACTTAGCACTTTTAATGTATACATTTATAATAGACTGAAAAACAAAATATAAAAAAAAAATGCTAGCATAGCATAGCTATATATTGTGTGAATGACATTGATCGGTCAAGTAGTTTTGAACTTGTATGATGTTTAAGTGTATGTATGTATGTATATAGCTTATAATGAGTAAAACAATTTAGATTTGAATTCTATTATCTTTGATAATAATAATTAATCCGCCAAGTGGTATATAAGGATTTCATATAGTAATATTTATCATACACAACTATACGCATCTGTATATAAAAAATATTATCATTTATATTTCACTAAGTTCAAGTGTTTCATACGATTTATATTTGTCTCATTTCATCGATTTAGCAATGGATTCGTTCGGGTCGTCGCGAAAATAAGAGGAATTTAAATTAAATTACTGGAGATTGTATGTATGGACATTGTATGCTAACTACATTGTTTCAAAACACTTTAAGCCTATATTCTTAACTAATGATAAAACGTCAACTATAAATTAGCCGTGTGGACATTTATATGAATTGTAAGGTTCTCTCTATAATGTTATTGTTGAGCGTTTCCTGTGTGTGACTTGTCAAGTGTCGAGACAAAAAGTTATTCGGACTATATAAATTTGAGTATTTCCGTGCATCGAAACGATGCGCGATGTGTCCCACCCTTCTGTGTTGGGCTTAACAATATAAGATGATAGTGTTGTAGGCTAAGTTAGGTTTAAGCAATAAATCATGTTTACCTTCTTGCACTCTTTCATTAACCCGTTCGAAATTATAGGTAAGTAGTCCTTGCAACTACCTAGTTTATTACCACTGGAATCCTAAACAAGATGCATACTTGTCTAAACTATTTTTCAGGGGGAAGACGATCATGTTGTAAAAGTTGTAAATGCCTAACCTAACCTAACCTAAATGATTATTTCTCAACGCTAGACGTAACTCCCTATGTTATATCAATCGTTGGGTCTGTAGGACACGAATATATTATTTGAACCTACATAAAAGCCACATTATACTCAAAAAACACAATAACAAAAGACAAAACATTTATTTGTAAAAACATGGATAACACATTTAAAAATTTTACAGGAATTATCAGATCCATAGTACAAGATAACAGAACATAATTATTAATTGCTATTTTTAGTACTCTTCCATTATTTAAAAAAATATATATATATTTAAAAATATATGTATAATCACTGAATCAAAAAATCCTTGTATATTTTGTTGCATAAAATAATTGTGCCAGAAATGGTGGAATTTATAAAGAAAACTTGATATAAAAAATCTTTTTATTTTAACACCCAAAGAGCTGTTTGCTGAATAAAATCTGATGATGAGTAAGTATCCTTTGAATTTCTGTTAGTTTCAATACCTTTTATACATATTTTTTATTGTAAACATGTCTCCTTACAATTGCAGGCTTGCCTACTAAAACTGTCTATTGACTCATGCTTTGAAAAGTTTTTGCTCTGTTATTATACTTTACCTTTTTTTATTATTATCAGATTGCAAAATTGGCAGCCATAAGTATTTTAGGTACCTATTGTAACTATACTATATACATTAAACCATTGTTTCTCAACCTTTTTGTTTGTCGCGACCCACAAAAAAAAAACAATAAGTTAAGCAAAAGCCCTGCGACTCCTTCACTATAAAGCAATACTAATGATATTTAAAGTTATAGTATAATTTTTTCTTCGCGCAGTTTAGGTCATAAAAGATAAGCCGGCTAGGGCGGTGAGCATGTTGCGCGGGCGCAACGCCATTATCGATAAAAACAAATTATTCATCGAAGGCAGGTGTACGAAAGGATGCACACATAATGACAAAACTAAATACACTATCGATGACGCTTATCGACAACAATAATGCGCATTACTATGCGGGCCCATAAGGGCCGTGAGTGGGAGAGAGCAAAATAATCGCTTCACCGCTCCGACGTTTTATGACTAAACTGCACGGAAAAAAATTATACTATAGTAAGCTATATTTATCTATTCAAGTAGTTATTACATATACATAAGTATAATTTCATATCACTACAATAAAATTTCCTCCTTCAATAAACTTATCCCTTTATATCTAAACAGATTAAATTTTTTTTTACATTACGTCACTGACACGATCCCGGTTGGAAAATCATACTATTCTATGCTATGATGCTCATTAAATTTAGAGTAATAATGTATTTTAACTTCACTAGATGGATGTTCAGAAATTGTACGTAGTTCTTGCAATATCTCTTGTATTTCTTCGTCTACATCTTCATTATCCAGATAAATATCCGGTAAAAATTCTATGGCAGTCAGGTATCCCTGTATGAAATTCTGGTCACGAGTGAGGCCTCTGCAAATGTCTAAGTAAGCGGCTTCGGAAACGCAATCCTCCGACATCTCTTTCAATGCTGTGACAAAAAGCAAGTATATGCGAGGGAAATAATTTTCACAATCCTCTTTCAAGAGCACACTGCATTTATAACCAAACTCGATGGGATCGTTAATACATAAAGCCTCCGAGCATTCTATTGATTGTTTCGAATCTATAGCATCAATAAATAGGACTGTAAGTTTCCATTTAGTAAGCAACGTGTAATTCTCTTGAACGGCTAATGATTCCTCCAATTCTTTTTGTATAAGTGCGAATAGTTTCAGGGGGATAATTTTGCCCTTGAATACACATTCCTTGACGTCGTACCGAAACATATTCAATAATGCAGTCAAATTATACCTGACAAAGAACTTTCCATCATTTTCAGTGTTCCATAGAGAAAAGCATTGTTTTAAAATTGGCAACACGATAATTTCGAATCTTTCCAATTGTGTTTTCTCACAATTTACGTAAAGCAAATAGGACGAAATTAGAGAAATATAAGTCGAATGTGAAGCATCTTTTTTCATAAATTCCTTGTCAATGAATTCAATAATAATTTCATTCACGAAATTAGAATCCAGTTGTTCAACAATTTTTATAGAATACGCCGTCAGCGATGTACGGAACTGGTGCTTAAACTCTTCACACTCGTTACCAGAATTGATCAACTTATACAAAAATTTATAGCATTTCATGTAAAAAGCATCTCTCACTGCAATAGGCACATTTTGCACTTTGAATAATTGTTTGTATATCGCTTTATCTTCTGTAAACGTAAGATTGTCGATGAAGTTGTCCAGGAGTTCCCACGTGGTTTGAATTTTTTTTGGGTCCTTTTCCTTGCACAGTAAATGAAAGACAGTTTTAAACATGACAACTCGAATAGTAGCATTTTTGTTGTTTTTCCATTTATCAGCGAACATGTATAAAACATCTTCCAGCTCCATTTTGGATACTGCCAAACGAATGCCATGCTTTTGTAATGATACTGGGGCGTCAAGTAAGTTTGGAATATACTTGCGGCTAGATATGTTATTCAAATTATAAAATATGGACAACAGCGAAGGCAAAGCATATTGTAAATAGTCTCCTTTTGCAAACCAGAGAATCGTTTCGGGAGATGGTTGCGGCCGCGCATAATGCATTGTCTTAGCGATTTGTTGCTGCACACTTAGTTCTACTTCATTAATTTTTTCAAAATTGACCCTCGCTTCCCTTGGTGCATAGTTTTTAATAAGTTCTTGAAGAGGTGTCCTCGATAACAGAATACTTAGACCCTTCGTCGCTGCCTTGTGATCTCCTAGTACACTAAGTTTATTTATATACGTTTCCGTAATATTTTTTGCGAAGCTATTAGGCCAATAAATTTTTATTGTGTGCAAAAATTGTTTAAGCTTCAGTTTTTGATTGGAAACCATATTATGAACAACACCTTGGTTTCTGTCCAATACAGATGGATCGTGTTTTAAGGCGTTGTAAAGGGCTGATTCATTGGGGTATATCGCTAAAGACTCTTCAAAAAATAGTTTTCTCCATGCATTTTTGATTTTGAACAATGTTTCCATGTTGACAGTCCAAGATGATTCTGTTTTAATTTTTACGAGTCCTTTAATCTCATCGATTACAGATGGATACCTTTGTAGATCTCGCTGAAAATCTTTCAGCAGCTTAAGAATCTGTTCTAACGTATCTAATTTTTTTTTGAATTCCGTTTCAGTTGTTGTATTACATTTTGTGAGTTTATTTGTGATGAAATTGTAAAGATATTCGAATACCATTTCTTTTTCTTTTGCATTTAGTTTTGTATGATATTTAATTAACGAATTAAAATTAAAATTCATTTCAATAACTTCTGGAATTTTATTTCCGTACAAAATGTTGTATATTATTATGGCCTCTATGATATTAGGTTGTTGTTTACCCGATTCCGTATAGACATCTATGCTTTTGAAGGTATCATCGAGAACGGTCCATGTATTCGAATCATATTTTAAGAAATTACTTTCCGATAACAATTTATTTAGTATTTGCTCTTTAACACGCCGTTCGGTAACGTTCGCTTTGTCTCTGAGGTATTCTAGGAACATTCGTTCATGTGTTATGTTATAATGTGCAGAGGTTAGCAGTATTCCCAGCAAATATATCTTTTCGTTCTCCGATGACACAGTTTCAATCGTATCTCTTACCTTTTCAAAAGTCACATTGAATGGAGCGAATTGGTACCATATACTTTTGCAATAACGAAAATTGTTACGGCTAATGTCATACAATATGTTCATTGCCATTGTTTCTTTTTCTGATAATATTAGGTCCTTTTCTTTGCATTTGTGTTTTTTATCAAGAAACACGAGTTTAACAAAGTCGTACCGTATTTCCCGCGGAATCGATTTAACAAAGAGCGTTGCACGTTTTAAATTAAAAAATCTGCTTAGATTGTTCGACGACATACGATTAGCTTGACTGAATAAAAAATCTTTGATGTTTTCTTGCCCCAAACACTTAATGAATGTCGGTATATGGATGTAATCGTAGTAATTTTCAAATTTGTCTATTATTCTATTCGAATTGTTTTTCATTATTACACTAGTAGTGTAACTGTTAAAAGTTGGGTATTGTCTATACGGAAGTGATTCCACTAAGTCTAAATATTTATCAGTATTGGAGCGTAATAAAAACATGTTGGCTTGCAAAGCATTGCGTTTGTTTTTGGCTTCATCACTGTTTATGTATATTTCGAGAACAGTGATAGATTTTTCACATAGCTGTCTCAGCAAATTCGTTCTTATGTGTTGGACATGAAGTGAGACGTTTCTTTTTATAAATTCTAGTGAACAGCGTGGCAGCCACTTCACGGCCTCTTTCGGGTTTTTCTCGTACGAGTAAAACTCTTCGGCACGTGTTTCGTCGTTTAAATGACATCTAAGATGCTTCATGAACTTGTTTATTGCCTTTGTACACATGCTAGGAAATATGTTCGTCTCTAAATGTTTGGGATTTATTATTTGGGCGTAGTTTTCATTGTTTATTAACCAATTTGATTTCGTGATAGCTCTAGACACATATAACATGTCACCACTGGACAGAACTTTTAAAATGTATTCAACATTTTTGTCGTTACTGGCTATATCTATGTTAAGTAAGTTAATTACATCGCAATTTTCTAAGCTAAAATCGTCTGTAGTTACAGTTTTGTTACTTTTGATGGCGTTTTGAATTAACCTGTTGCAATGTTCATGCTTCTGTCCCAGTGTGTGTCCTTCTATTTCTAGCTTTGCCATGTTGCGGGAGGTGGTACTGAAAAGGGAAAATACTATTACTTATTAAATGTGTTAAGAACCGTAAAGGGTTCTAGATTATATAATATGTTAGGTACCATCTAAATATATATAACTCAAGGTGACAGACTGATTGACATAGTGATCTATCAACGCACAGCCCAAACCACTGGACGGATCGGGCTGAAATTTGGCATGCAGGTAGATGTTATGACATAGGCATCCGCTAAAGGATTTTAATCAATTCTACGCCCAAGGGGATAAAATAGGGGATGAGAGTTTGTATGAAACTTTGTCAATTTTAAACCGATCGGGCTGAGACTTTGCATGCGTAAAGCTACTATGACGTAGGCATCCCCTAAGAAAGGAAATATAAAATAATAAAATTCTAATGCGGATGAAGTCGCGGGTTCAGCTAGTGCTAATATATAACATTACAAATTTATTTACTGGATAAATTTCGGGTTTAATTTCGTTTCAAAAGTTGCTAGCATGAAGATATTACACGTTCTCTTCCAACCTTCATAAATTTGGCTTGGGCGCTAGACGCGGAGGTATATTACACCGATATATAAGACCAAGAGGTGGTGCCTACATTATTTCCGCGCGCTTCTTAAACACAGTCGGGATGGAGAATTATTAGCTCTAACCTACATATGAAGACCTCACCGGGGCCAGGGTTGTAGGAACTGTAGAAGAATGTCTAAATGTAACCGTGGCTTGCACAATTGGTGTCAAGAACAACACCTCTATCCACGACCACTTTAAATTTCAGATTGCCGAGCGTAAATTATTGTTTATTTGGTGACAGAGGGGAGATTCTCCAACTGTATCTCAAGACGGTGTTGTGAGAATAATTTCCCGTTCGTAGTAGAATGCTGTGGGCGAACGATGGAACATCTAAATTCACCTATTTATCTTCGCCTTCAAACTTTCCAAAAAGTTTTGTTTTGGTTATGAAAGAAAATAATGACACACTGTTTGAAATTAATATACATTTAATAGTTTTGCATATTATCAATACAACAATTAAAATATTTATAATACAAAGTTAATATTGCGTCCTACATAATTATAGTATGATAAAATCTTGACCATTTTCTTAAGGTATTTTCCTGAATGATTTGACATCGAGGGGTGAACGAAAGGCTATTCGCTTAAAGCGACATTTTTGTACTTTTATAGGAAAGCTGTGTAAAGTTTAAAATTGTCGAAAGGAAATCATCGAAAAAACTATTTATGCTATTGAATGGATAAAACTTAAAATACACATATAAAAGCGATGAATTATTGATGTTAATATCAAATAAAACGCACTCATATTTACTGAGATAATTGTCGCTTAATACAGATTGCCTAAAGGTTCCTGAAAACAGAGCAGTGAAAAAAACTAAGTGACACTCATAGCTGCTATTTCAAGCAGGAAAAATGATTTAAACGACTCTGCGATACCTTTTCAGAGGAAACCATAATGCATGACGTGACGTAGCCCAAAATAATAGCGGCAAGTTATTTGTCTCAACTGCCAATTGAAATTCTTATGATGTGCAGGGTAAATTACTTAAACGATATAATAATGAAAATGTAATGTCGGATGTTACATTTTTTACTGCGTAAATTATAAGAATTATATCAATGGCAATATGTATTTGAATATCTCAGGTACTTGTCTTGAATTAAAAAAAAAACACTATTTGGTTGAAGGACCACATTG
>DWEM01003694.1:0-10412 GCA_018245935.1 Agara belti belti | reverse complement strand
CCCCCTACTTAATGTGATGTCACATTTTTTCAAATTTTACATTTAGTAATTTATAAAATCAAAATAGCAGTGTTCTGAAATTATTTTTGTTACCATTTAAATTATTTTTCAATAAAAACAGTTGTAATACTTTAATATAGAATATTATATTTTGAAAAATGTGATGTCACAAAATTAGGCACCCTTCCCCGCCCTCTTGTTACACAATGTCTCACTTCTGCCACCCCCTCCGTCTCCCTTAACGTGTAACGTGTAATTAATGGATGGCTCGTTATGTATGAGTTTTGAAAATTATAATAGATGGCAATAAAATCTCGTATGTGAGGGATATTAAAATTATTGTGAGAATATATTGTCAATTTTATATGTGAAAATTATCAATTGTGTTTGGGATAACCTTAAGTTAAAATGAATATAACAATGCGAATATATATGATATCGGTGTAATATAGTTTTTTGAGAATTTTGTTTACATACTGATATGTTATTTCCTATTATATTCCATATTTTTATGCACATAACACGTTTTGAGTGTCTCTTTATATACCGTCTTTATGTATTTATGTGTTATTTGAACAATATTATGTATTTTAGCTGCATTCCCCGAAATGTACTTAAGTTTTTGAAATCACACGTTGCCTTAGAATGTTTTTTATATTTAATATTATTGATCGGAATATTTTTAAGTATTGGAAGATACCTCAGATTTAGAAATATCGGTATACTGTGAGCAGTCAATTCGAGATCTTCACACCTACAATACAAGATAATAAGAAAATGCTCAATAATGAATTAATGATTATTGAATTAATCAATTAATGAATTAAGCAATTAATGAATTAATCAATTAATGACATGACATTACTTATATCAAAATTATGTCTGCGATAATTGTCAGCTAAAAGTTTCAGATGATTAACGATGATCCAACGTTGATTAATTATATTATTTATTGTCAGGACTATATTTCAGAGTTATCCTCCAATACTTATTGTGTCGATGGTATTATTAAAAGTTGCTTGGACATTAAATTGAATTATGCTAAATTGGCTCAAAGTTATGGTCCAAACTGAATGTTGATGTATTAAATGGTTATAGTTTAGGAGAATCCGTTATATTTACACTATAGCTAGTATACTTGTGTTGTATGTAATTAAATATTATTCTTATTGAAGTGGCATTTTTATTCGGAATTCTTTTTTACCCTATGAATTAATTATTATTGAGTATGTTTTCTTTATTTTTGTGTGATGTCCCAAAACTGGGCATGTTTGATTGTGGGTACTTCGTTCACTTATCTGGACTAGCCACAGAATGTGGGTACTTTGTGGTTACCTCTACGCTTATCTGAGGATATTTGTTTTTTTTTGTTTTGAATCCAATTCAATTTGACGAGAGTAACAGTCTCACCGTGAAGTTTGTATGGGGTTTATACAAAGGCATGTAGACGTCTCGTAACCGTAAAACTGTGATGGATTTTTTTAAGAGCGTTCTCGGATCTATCTGTAACTGGATGTTGAATAATTATTATAATCGAACAATTATGTATGCCGTTGGGAGCTCTGTCAGGAACGAAATTCCTTACGTTTTCTTTTCAACTCGGAATTTAAATCCATTTGACAATTCAGATCGTTGAATATTCGTAAAAAAAAAAAAAAACGTAACACCACGCCTGTATTCCCCGAAGGGGTAGGCAGAGGAGTGTAGTACACCCCCACATAAGGAAAAATATATTGAATTGAATATTCGTCACATAAGGAAAAAGCGTTATGCCCCTCTATACGATGCTCTGTACAGTTAATGTACATTGAGATATAGCACATGAATACCAGTAAAATACAGAACCGTAATACACTACTAAAAGCATTCGGTCATCGTGAACTTTAAGAAATACGACGAACGTTGTTGAGACTATAAGAGTTATTTAAAAATTCCTATTTTCACCATTGCCAGTGTTAGTTAGTATTCCTAAAATAGATTGCGGATAATTAGCGTTCTCAGGTCATTGTTTGTTTGTGAAAACGTGTAAAAATTGCAAGTCTAACACGTGTCATTGTTCTGCGTGGAGCATTGACTTTGTTGTGATTCATCACTATGCTTAAGTCCTCACTCGCCATCTCTATAAACCGACCACTCGAGCTGACCTATTTTCATTTCCGATAGTGGGTAAATAATTTAAAAAAAGATTTCCCGGAAAAAATCCTATTGTATGATGATAGGTACCTGCTATGCATATTATGATGTCATTGGCACAAAACGCTTTAAAAACAAATGACGATTTTTTATAAGATAAAAAATATGTCTCATTATTTTTCCAGAACGAAATAAATTGGCACGAATTTGAAAGAAAGAACTTTACATTTATTTGATTTTTTTTTATTTATTTTTTGTTTTGCGTGGCCTTTGGCCTTTTGTAGATGCTTAACGGAAACAACTAGATTCGTAGAATAGTTTAAGTCGTAGGATTCGTTAAAAGAGAGCAAATACAATCTAGTGAGCACGCTGACGTCAATTACCTTGATATTTTTACCTAATAAGTACAGATTAGTATTGTACACATTACTAAAGTAAAATTTCCATTCAAGCATAACAGGTCCATCTTTATTAACTCGTAATTCCAACAGTTCGCATAAAACTGCTTCAATTCTATTACATTTCATTGCATCGGCTCGGTAATCGAAACAGCCGACACAATATGCGACGCAAAACACAAAAAGACATTAAATAATAATGTGTTTACATTTGTGAATTATTAGCGATCACAATGTCTGACTTTCTAAATCATTTGATCGGGATAAACACGGAAACGTGCGTAGGTACGTCAGTCTGCAAAGATTCCAGAAAAGTTTTAAAAAGTATAAATTAACAAAGATGTGTACGTGCCGCTATAATATAAAGGTGAGATTTGTACCGACGTGTTGTATGCCATTGGCATTATTATCTTGGCCAAGGTCTGGGTCTCCAGAAATAAATGTTACATCCTCTCCAGCACGGGGATACCGTGCCAACTCTCGCCGCCCCACATCGCCAGTCAATACACAACAATCGCGCCAGATGGTCAAGCGCGGCGACTGTCGTTGTGAGAAGTGCCAAAGTCCGTAACTTAAAATAAGATCATAATCTGTTATATTCCATAAATCATCCATATCAAGCTTTCGATTTCTCTGTAACAGTGAAAAAAGACAAAATGGATGACGAAAGCTATCCCGTGTACACGCGGATGGAGGACATCACGGAGCAGGACGACAAAAACCTGGCCGGAGCCAAAAAGGAGATAAGGAATGATCTCACAGTTATCATACCGGAGAATCCGTTTCCAGAAATCGAAGTGGACGCTTACCCGCCCTTGAAATTCTCATGGGTGATACCAAAGAAACTAGCCGCGATGGCTTTCCCAAGGAACGTTGAGAACTTAAAGTACCTCGTGAATCAGGGTATAACAAGCCTTGTAACACTGACTGCCGATAAGAAGCCCCCGGTCGAGGGTATCGCCAGGCTGCGGTGGTGCGAAATACCCATAGAAGAGTTCGAGTTACCAACTATAGATCAAATTAAAAACTTCATAGATGTATGTAAAAGGGCCGACAAAAATGGCGAGGTGCGTATATCATTTTGCACACCTGTTCATTAAATTTCAGCTTTCTTGTTATTTATTTATTATTCATTGGTTGGTAACCAAAAGACGTTGACAGATCTGAGGTAATTTTAATTGGCTACAAGACGGAATCTTAGATAAATTTAACTTTAGATAAATAGATTCATTTAATCCCAATTATTAGTAGGCTATTAGAGTGCTTTTTTCCATTACTACGGAAAAAAGTCTTCACAAAATATACCCTTTGAGAGGGCGGTTTACCATAATTAGAGATATATTAATAAGGCATACGAATATATGATCTGTCTGGATAGATTAGATTTCAGTCTATCACTTCGGAGGTCTTTGAATTTTTGTGTGCTTGTAAGATTAAAATCACTCGCTATAACGGTGAAGGAAAACATCGTGACGATGCCTTCACATCCTGAATAATGTTCTCTGAGCTACATAGTTTGCCGCCAGCATATAACCAGCTTAGCAGACTTAAATCTCATTTTAAAAGGAGAACCGTATCCAATTCTGGAGCAATAAAAGGGCTAACGATGACAATAAAAAAGTGAGTACAGTACCATTGTATATATTTCACGTAAAAATGTCCTCTAGAATACACGACAAATTGGATACAATAAACAACTCATAATACAAAAATCGCAGTCAGTAGGTAATGTTTCTTAGTTACATAACAATCACAACTTATCATAAACAATTATCATGAACCTCGTCAATAATAACAATTCAACTCTTGTGTGATAAAACTCAGTTCTCACAAAACAACCAAACGTCGTATTTGGATGTGTATTTTTATCCCGTTCTCCAATCAAGTCAACTGTCACTTTTTTAAATTCCCGCCAACTGTGACCCCTCTACGTTTTTGTTTTCGAAGTTGTCCAACTCCCAAATGCATACTGCCAGAATAATTGTAATCTAACCTCACTAATTATATATACCAAATATATGACACCTGCAATTATGTATATTCCCATGTCGTGTGTACATAAACTTATTGTTTTTATTTAGAACTTCAGGTTGATACCTATATTTGTAACTTATCTAAGCAGTAAATACTCTTATATAATAAACGATGTATTGAGCAACACGTTGGTATTGTTGTTATCATACATACCAGTCAATCGTTTATTGTCTATGATGACTGACACTTTGGTCAGTTGCCATTAATTCTTATTAATCACCATTAGGTAATAGGACCGATGATTGATCTTCAAACGGCCGCCACGTGCTAAGAAATCGGTCAATGAATTTTTAATTGAAACGATTCATCTTTGATGTGTGATCTTTGATTGGTAATTACGGTACATTATTTATGACCTTAGCTGTCAACGCATGTGATACAAAGTTAGCCCAGGTTAAGCAACAACAGGCGTGGTCGACGCTCTGTAGGAATAACAGCTATAGGTTACCTATAGGTTTGTCGAGCGTTTCCGTGCTTCGGTAAGCACGTTAAGCATTTGATCCCAATCATAACTATTAGTTAACGATCACGCAACATCAAACTCCCCCCCATAATCAAGGATGTACCCTTTGCAGTCCTTTGTATATATGTTTATTGTGCTTAAATGAAATTTTGAAGTTACCGCCGTATTTAAATGTGATTGTCTCGTGTGTCACGACGTCGGTTAGTTTTACGATTCTCCAGCGACAATCCAAGCAGTAGTCCTTAACTTAGGGGGGAGAAAGTGAAAGAAAAAATGGAAAATACATAATTTTAACTCATTTAAGATACCACAAAAAGAATACCACATAAACATAGGCAGTGAGAACTGAGTGCCAATATCTCTATCCTCACAGACCTTACCTCCTTTTTTTATTGTCACTCTCTTCATGCATGTGCGGCGGTTTCCAAGACATGTGAAGTAACAAATAATAAGTATTTATAGTGGTAGTTGCCAGTTACAGTTGAAAAGGACATTTAACGCTGGCCATGAATGATCACTGATTTTCAAAGCGGGTGGTTTTGTGCGTGTCGTACCCTGACCAGTCTGTTTTGTTCTTCCAGGTGCTCGGTATTCACTGCCGGCAAGGCAGGAGCCGCTCCGGTATCATGCTGGCGTGCTACCTGGTGCACTTCCACAGATTCCTGCCCGACCAGGCCTTGAACACCATACGGATGATCAGACCAGGTCCTATTTGAAATTCTTTGACTTATTATATTGGTGTTGCTTTAAGAAGTTCTGCATTTAAAACCTGTTAAGTTGTCTACTTCTAAAAATTTTTTTTCGACCCTGTTGTTGGTCCACTGCTGGACCGGGTCTCCTCTCATGGTGAGAGGGAAATCTAAACATTAATTCTAGATAATCATGACTAATTATATACGTTACGTTAAATGTTAAAAGAAAAAAAAAAGAGAATTTCGTAGTTTTAATATCCAATAATTTTATGTTGATTGATACTTAAAAGTAACCCGGCTTCTTAGGAAAATCGGGATTTGACAGGATTTTTCATATTACCTAACCTAACAAAACAGTACAATTCTTGTACTAGATTCGAATACATTGAATATGGCATATATTATTTACATATCCGTGGGCAGTCACCACGGAGATGTTCTTCAGATCTTCGGAGAAAACATGATTATCCTATTCGGAACGAAACGCGTGTTAAAATCCAATTCAATACGTGACACCATTAATTGGCATTTAAAGATCAAAGACGAGATATCTAGAAACGGACCGTGCCAAGTCCAGGGTTCCCGTCGCCTGTCGGTATTATCGTATCTGGTGAAAGTCCATCAAATTGCCGGGCAAAATGAGAATTAACTTTGATCTATTCAGATAAACCAAGGTCGAGAGTTAGTAATCTGTTTCATACGCATTATCACCTTCCCGACTCAATCAATTACAGACACTCGACTGAAGAAGTTTTTGTTATACGTAATGTGCTTATCGCCATAACTTTGCTATAGTATATACACTCAGTTGTAAGAGTGATTATATAAATAGTGTACGTAGTAGTACGTATAGTACAATAATTTAGCAAAGGTTTTAGTAAGTAAACTATTTTGCTTTAATAAACTTTAACATCAATATTGCAACAAATACCTCATATATACGTACATAAATATGCTCAAAGATCTTTTATCTATGTGTATACATACGCTCTTGTTATTTTATATTAGTCATTATCCAATTTTTCTGACACAACGAAGTTTATCATCGTTCTTAAGGGTCTAAATGGTTTTCATGCTCTTACTTCTAGGTTCCTGCGACTTCCCTGAACACGAGGAGGCCGTCGGTAGGTACTACGAATACCTAACGGAAGACAACCCGCTGAAGTTCGGAGTCAGCGGCGACGTCATGGAAGAATTCATAACAACGGCGCGGGAGTATAATAAGAGCGTTCTATAAATTGTCCCATTTTAAGATACATAAGTATTACGTAGTGGAAATGCACATACGGAAATAGTAATAAACGTAAAGTTTTGTTTATGCCAATAACTATAATTTTATGTAACACCCCCATTGCGGTGCCAGCTTTATAGAATCACTGAACATATTGTACAATGCTTAGTGGTTTAATATGAAAGTTAAATTGGAAATATCAATAATATCTCAATAAGTCGGAAATTATTTTGTGCTTGTG
Source organism: Agara belti belti (assembly GCA_018245935.1). Lineage (NCBI taxonomy): Eukaryota > Metazoa > Arthropoda > Insecta > Lepidoptera > Hesperiidae > Agara > Agara belti. The sequence continues at coordinate 3,220 of DWEM01003694.1, read as the reverse complement.
ATAAAATTTAAATTTCTTTTAAGTAATATTATTTGTTGTATTTATTAGAGTACATGTAAAAAGACTTTTATAAGTCGAATTTAAAATTGTATTGATCCATAAAAATACGGTACACACCATGTTACTGTCATTTTGCTGCAAATTTTTTATCTTCGTAACAATCGTTCTGGTTTACTCTTTACTGATTTTCTATATTATATACATTTTACAAGAAACCGATAATACTGAAGATATAATCCCGGGCTGGTTGGGGGCTTTATAGTCCAATGCAAATAAAACATGGCGTTTTTTTTCTAAACACCCGCATTTTATGATTTTTATCGTCGTTTCTATTAAAATTATAGGCATAAGTATTTTAAATCGATTTTGGCCATTAATAATTTAATTACGTGCCAATCTTAAATGTACGGCGTCATTTTATGTATTATCCGTATGAATATCGTTCAAATTGTATATAAAAATAATTACAGTTAAAAATAGACCTATGAATGAGTGTTAATTTTCTGTTACGTATATTTTATCGAGGAAGTGTGATTTCCTACGCACTTAGCTTTGGCTTGCACCCAACGTGATGAAAATTTATGCTTCGACCTCTATTTATGTCAAATAAAAACAAAAAATAACGTAATTGTCTCATTGTCGTTTGTATTAAGTGTTAAGTTCCATAATTATAATTGTATCATATAATTGTTGTTTGTTGAATTAAAGTTCCCTGTTGAAAATGCACTCTGTACATAATATAAAAGCCTTTATCAATATAGTTAAACGTCAAGTTGCAGCAAATGCAGTTAATAATATACTTGTGTGAACATTGACTGATCGTTAAAGAAAACCAAAATAATGTTTGGTTTAAATTATTTTGTACCTGACATTAAACTGGAGTTTGATTTTTATTTTTTGTTTTATTCTTCGCAGTTTATTATTTTTTAGAAACAAGTAAACCTTAATTAATAAGGCGAAATAGTGCTCTATTTAGTTTGCATCTATTCTAAAATCTTTATTTTTAATTGGCAGTATATGTAGATCGTTAGTAAAATGTCACAGATCTGTCTATGCCAATAGCGTGTGCCAATGGACTGATTGGCGCGAATCCAAGTTTGCCGTAAGTACCTACACATCCAAAATAACCGGGAACACTAATTTCGCGGCTTGCAGCCTGTGTTTATCTTTCTCCGTGTTGTTTAGGAAGTGGTGTAATGTTTACGTCTACTGGCTAAAGGATCATGAACTTTAATCATCAATAGGCAAGAATTGCTTTTTCCTGTGCGTGTAGTTTTCGAATTGTGAATGTGTGTTTGAATTTTGCGCTACAGATAGTATAATAATCGTCTCTTTATTTATCGGTGTCGCGTATTCGCCAGTGCCGTACGTTCATTCATTTTTGCCAAAAGAATCATTTTCGTACTTACTTGAATTAATGTTTACATTTAAATTAAGTACTCTACATTTACGATATAACAATAAATAATGTGACAATACCCGCTAAGTAAGGCGTGTAAGTCAGTTGTATTAAATTCAGTACGACAATATTTAGTTCTGTGACAGTAATAGAATGCTTTTAGTGCTTATACTCGTATTAGGAAGCGAATTGGGTCATGAAATCTGCATTTAGCTGTTTGGGGAATAACAAAAAAATATGTATGGTGCGTAGTTTAAACGACGTTCTAAGTGGCCAATAATCAGTGAATTTGTTTTACATTTTCCAGGTTTCGGTTTTATAACGTTTTTTAGATACAATTCAAATTGAGAAAAAATAACAATGAGTACCGTACCAAAGAGGCCTAACGTAAAGTTGGCCAAACTTCTGTATAAGTACGCAGATGAAATAAAAGGCGACCAGCAGCAAGGGACGCAAGAAACTGAATCCTCCGAAGAGAAAAAGGAGGAAATGAAAGATTATGAATCCTATCCGCCTTATAATTTTTCTTGGTTTGTCGAAAACAAAGTGGCAGCTATGGGATGGCCGCGAACCGTCGAAAACTTGAATTATCTCGTCGATGTTGGAATCAATCATTTGGTAACATTGTCGCCAGAAAAATTGCCGCCAATTCTGGAGTGTGAAAGGAAATTAAAATGGACGGAAATTAGAATCAAGGAATTTAGCGCACCGACGTTGAAACAGATAATAAAATTCATAGAGATCTGTGAGAGAGCTGAACTAAGAGGCGAGGTTCGTACAGATTTGACATTTAAAATATCATGATTTCTAAAATACCATTGAAATATTTTGTATTTAGAAACACGCACAGTTAAATAATGTTCGTAATTTTTTTTATAGTTATTGTCTCTAAAAACTGGATGCGAGTCTTTTAGCCACGATATATTCATAAATTAAAAATTACAGGTGATCGGTGTGCACTGCCGGCAAGGGCGCGGTCGCACTGGGACTCTGCTGGCTTGTTATTTAGTATATTTCAAGAAAATGGCGCCCGAAAGAGCCGTTCTGACTGTACGCTTGCAGAGACCTGGTATTATTATTAACTTGAAATTTGTCATGAACATACTTTCACGTCCCTAAACTACTCATAAGACTCCTGAGAGGATATCAGTTCCCAATAGTTTAACAATGAAAAAGTTGTAGAAAAATTTATACCATTTCTTAGAGATAGATCGAGGATCGATAAAAAAGGCGCATTAATTCCTGCTGAAACGTAGCGATGGTGGCGGCCGGGCGGTCAACAGATAGAGACAGCGATATTAATCCTCTAGGTCATTTTAGTTACTAAATTCACTAATAAAATGTTACTTTATATCACCAAACAATTTATTTCAGGTTCCTGCGAGACTTACGAGCAGGAGAAAGCGGTCTGCCACTACCACGACTGTCTGCGCGGCACAATAACTCTGCCGGATTACGAGATGGTTGAAAATAAGCTATATTTCGACTTCACCATGAAATACATGTACGATGACGAGAAGAAGGACGCGGAAAAAGATGGCGGCGAAGACGCCGATCAAAATGGCGGCGAGGTTTTAGAAAAAAAACCGGAAACCCTCCAACTGCGCAAGAAGAAGAAATCAAAAGCCATGGTCATTAATCACAAAATTTATTTTTAATATCGCTGATATACAATATATCTCATTAACTTAATATTATTGGACACAAAAGTTATTACATTTTGTATATTTTGATGTAATATTATACTTACAAAATCATTTTTTTCCAGTTTTCTTTTTCAACAATGCTTTATTTGACAACAAAAAGTTAATAATATATTTA
>DWEM01003693.1:0-10414 GCA_018245935.1 Agara belti belti | reverse complement strand
ACATGTATACGGTTCACCCGAGGAAGTACCATCGCTGCAGCTATTTCTACCGTGAAGCAGTTCTGATTTAATTGTAACGGCGAATGTCGGTTTACGTGTATACCAGAGGCAACATCTTTGTACTAACAGTGTTGCCTCTGGTTGCTAACAGTCCTATTTCTGCAGTCCTGTAACTAATTCATGCTAGCCAACCAGTTCTTATTAATACCTAAGTATAACTAACTAAATTCACACTAACAGTCCTTTAGTCCTATCAGATATTGTTTGCCGATCTCCATGGGTGGCAGCGGCCACTTGTGACCGTTGGTTGCCACTCTCTTCACTTAAAACAGCCCCGTGGTATACTGAAGAGTTAGTTGTTATTACGCTAAACAGCCTTATGCTGTAAACTCTGTGCTGTTTCGCTGAATAGTACTTTACTGTTACGTTGAACGAGAATTTTTTTCGGCGAGGAATAGACCTTCCTCTATTTTTAACCGACTTCAAAAAAGGAGGAGGTACTCAATTCGACTGTACTTTTTTATGTTTGTTACCTCATAACTTTCCACTGGATGAACCGATTTTGATGATTCTTTTTTTAATTGAAAGTTGATGCTTCCCGTGTGGCCTCATTTCATTTTAGTCCAGATCTAACAATTTAATTATTTATTTTTTAATGCATATTAATTTATTTTAGAATAGTTTTCTTTATGAAGTTGGTTTTTTTTGTTAAAATTTTTGTTTGCATCAGAAGTACATAATAAAATAATATGATGTTAAATAGTCGACAATGGATCTTTTGATGACTTTTAGTAGATTCTTTTAAGTTTTTTAGATTTTTTTATGTAATAATAAAACATTTAAAGAGAAAAGTGTGTATCTACCTACATTCATTAACCGACTTCAAAAAAAGGAGGAGGTTCTCAATTGGTCTGTATTTTTTTTTACACTTTGTCATTAGTATCTGTTTAAATTTTTATCATGTGCAACTTTGTATTGTTATATACATGTAGGTGTTTCTTTTTGTGGTACTTTTTGAAAGATTAGAAATAAAAATCGATGTTTGCATGTTTATTTAAAAAAATGTCTAATTAGGTTACAAGTTTTAATAATTCGAAATGAATTGATATTAAGCTTTGAACAAGAGAAAATATATTTAAAAACACATAATTTGTGGAAGTTATACGTATAACAAAATATATTTAATTTTTCTAAAGAAAAGTAACTTGGTACAAAAACAATTAAATGTATAAAAACGGAAAATTCTGATAGTTAAAATATAGAATGAGTAGGTATCTCTGTTTATTAACAAACCCATAACAGTATATACATTATTAAAAATATAATTTTCTACGCAGAATACAACAAATTATTTTCGATAAAACCAATCTCTGCTTGTCGCATATGCATATGGTAAAGAATAAGCGGAACTAACAACGGGAACGTAGTCCGAATAGCTGAGGGCTGATCCATATGCGTAATTATATTGTGAAACTGAGCTGTATGGCAGTGCTGCGACCGACGCTACTGGCGCCACTGGGGCTACAGGGGCTACGGGTCCGACCGGGGCGACGGGTGCAACCGGGGCCACGGGTGACACGGGAGCCACCGGAGCAGCAGCCGAAGCCACTAGAGCAGCCGAAGTATATGGCGATACGTAGTAAGGGGATCCGCTTAGCCACCACGCTGGCTCAGCCCGAACTGAGGCTAACAGCGCAAACATCTGCAACAAAAATATGAATATGTCATTCTATGTCAAATAAATAATGAAGAGATTTTAATAAATGACTCACCAGTACAATTTTCAGCATGTTGGCGATATACACTTGGATTTCACGTGTTTCTCACACTACTGTTTGTAGACTGCCTGTCCCGAGAATGAGCTACCATTTATATTTGGGAATGCTGAATACGAACAAAGTGCCAAACGAGTGTGTACGTGAAGTAATGGATGCTTTGAATAGTACTCAAGGCCCGCTTAAATGGTTTCCTCGAAAACAAAAGAATGCATAATCCAAGGAAAAAATGTGTCCGAAGTTATGTTTTCTTTACTGACCTTGTATTCTCAATACGTATTTACACGATTTCTTGATAGATATTTTGTACATTAATTTGGAAAAAAAAAAGTAATGAACGGTTCTTCACATAATTATTTTTCTTCATTTTCTTTAAAATAAAACCCTAAGCAGATCACTATAGTGACATAAGGTTTGCTGCCATTATGACTACGTTGCCATTCGTTGTGTTATTAAGGGATGGGAATTACATTTTTTACAATTCTTTTGCGTTTTTAGTCGCTACATTATTTATTCAATAAAGATTTGCTTAGAGAGTTTGACAATATATTGCTTCAATGTATATACGTAGCTACTAATGTAGGCCATCCTAATTTATAGAAGGTTTAACTTAAGAAACACAGATTATATTTCAATTGTATTCGTATGACCTGCACACCTTTGGAATAGATGAATTCGTCTATATTCAAACAAAAGAAGATTGCAAGTGCCATCTTGGGGCTTTCCGAGTGCTTTCACATATAAAAATACATCAGCAGCATTACCTTTTTCAGTTATAGGTCAAGCCCCCGTGAGAATAAGTTGCCTGTCGTGTCAACTCTGTCTATTGTTTGTCAAGACAGAAATATATTTTTTTGTTATGTTACAAAAGTTGTTGCAGACTAAAGATTTGTATATAATTACAAATAGTATGTACTTACTAGCCTTTAAGTTGAGTTCAATTACAGGCATTATTACTTCGCGGATTAATTTGGTAGGTTTGACTCTTCATAGCATTATGCTTAAATTTCTGCCTCCAGAGAAGATTAATACTTGACTGAATTTATTTTAATTAAACGACACTTTTTAATATATAACATGTAACCATTAAATATTGTGATCTAATTTCATACGAAGTAAAATAAAACGCAGTCGCTAGTGAAAACGTAATTTCTAGGCCATCGTTCGGGTAGAAACGTGGAATATAGATTGGCCTGTTATTTACATTGTAAATATGTAGAGCAAAGGCCGTTTATAATTATACTTGTCCATAAATAATACATAGTGTATAAATTATTTGTAATAATTCTCAAAGATTTACTTGTGCTGTCGGAAACAATTACAGTACCTGATCTATGTACATACATATATGTACGTATAACTAAAATACTTCTGAATAATGACTTCTTATAGAACAAAGTAAGGATTACTGTCTAAGTGATTAGGAAATTGTGCAAGTTTTATCAGTATAACTTGGTTGTAACTTTCACCACTTGAATGACAAATAATAAAACAAAACGATCGGATAAAACACTGTATTATGAGAAAATATTTGTCATTAGCTATTTTTTATAATACATGTTTGTAACTTTATCAGTTCAAAATAGTCACAGTCCTGTCGATAAGAATGTTCGACGTCGTGTTCATACGTAGTACGAGTAGGGCGCGGCGTAAGTGTAAGCGGAATACGCGTACGGCGAGTACGCGGAGTACGCAGAGTACGCCACGGGCGCGGTGTACGCGGCCGCCAGCGGCGCACTATACGCTGCGGCTACCGGCGCCGTGTAGCTCACCACCAGGGGCTTGGCGGAGGCGAAGGCCAGGAGAGCGCTAAGGATCAACTGAAATTAATATTACAAATTAGACATGTCATTATGTAGCATACATAAAATTTTAGTCTCGGGAATGATTTAACCAAAAAGACTACGAAATAAATGTGACAAATTATTATTATTAGTAAACGCCTTTTGGTATAGTATTGCATGAGATTACAATAGTAGGTCCCGAAGTGCCATCGATACTCACAAGTTTGAACATTTTGTCTGATTGTCTGTTAAACACTGACTGGTGATGTTGCATCCTGCTAATATATAAGGATCTGATGACCCCCGATGTTGGCATCGGTTCGGAGCCGCGTGCTTTGGCAAGGACGGGCGGTCAGGACTTGGACGCGACTCGAATACATAGCTCGCGATTACACATCACAGCGTAATATATATAGGATGTCCGAATTGAAACTATCGAATTTTATATAAAAATTACTCATACTCTATCTAGAAACAGTTTTTATATACTAATATCAATACATAATATCAAGGCGATCAAACCATGTACCAGTTACTCGTAATTTGTTTAATAATGTTACTCAAATTTAAGCTATTATCCAAAGCATACTCTTCAATATTGAACTTATTTAAAGCAAGTTGTTTGAGTGCACATGCATATCAGTGCACATATTTACCCATTCACAAGTAACTGAAATAATAAAGGTACACGTGACAGTATTGTAATTAGTACAAATAAGCGTAATAATGTATTTAGGCATCCATTTTACTACGCAACAAAGCGTAAGCATTTTTAAATTTACAACAACAAGGCGTTTGTTGTATCGTATCCAACACAAATATTTGTACAATCCAATTTTGTACACATGCTATTACCATTACCAAGATATTGCTCCTATAACAGAAACGTCGTTTGAAGTATTGTATCCCTGATATTCGTATGAGATTAAAAACGTAATACAAGTAATCGCGATGCCCATTGGTGACGTAACAGATTCAATTTGGTGTTCGTTTAAATCAATCAATCCTCTTTAGTTTGGACATTTCTATATAGATAATGAACGTAAGACTGTGTTGCTGAATTGTTTCGTGTGTTACGCTATTCTGTCACGTACACAATTAGCTACCGCAACAGAAACCAAAAGGTACCTAAATGTAATTTATTTTTTCAAATTGGAACTTGTTTGTCAATATATGTAAAGCCGAATGGAACAGGTCTATTATATTTGTTCTCAATATCGAATGTGAATATTTAGCTTGTTGCCGTTGCTTTTATTTATTATCAGTTATATTCGGTATATCAAAATAGCTTATTTTAAGAAAGACAAATATATTTTCTTCTCATCATGTTAATTTATGCATAATTATTACTATTGTTATGTCTTGGTAATAATCGACTGGCTTAATTGGAATGTCATGCATGGTTTTAGTATACTATTTCATTACACCTACTTGTCTTGCGAGGTCGACAGAATCAACAAGTAAACGAGAATATGTAGCGCTAAATAACTGGTCCAAAAGTCCGACTTTTTAGCAAATAAGTGGTCCAAAAGTCGGACTTTTGATCCACTTATTTGCTAAAATAAAGTTCTAATAAATAATTACATAATTCGCGTCATGGAAATAATTGATATTGATTTTAAGTTTAAATGTGTCATCCTGTGCAATTATATAGATAAGTATCGATTCTAGAGCGCAGTGTTGCCTGTAGAACATACGACGGATGCGGCAATCGCATTTAAATTAGTCAAACATCCTTAATCAGGTAGCGTTCGAGGTTCTATAACGACCTTGAACTTGTGCGAAGTTATGTGCTATCAGACTGTTAATATTAAAGAAAATTATGTTACATCTCTTCTAAATTCATATTATCCAAATAATTTAAGAGACATTACAATTTGACGTTACTCTAAGAACTGTACGTATAATAAATCTGTTAGTTTTTAGTAGATACATAAGAGGTATATTTGAAATATTAAGGTAAACATAAAAGGTATGAAACATTGAGGTGTTCTACATTTCCGTGCCGATATTCAGTTGTAATATTTACTTGTTTTACTCTTTTGGCAGAGCATCATTCAAAAAGCACTGCCAAATTGTGAATAGAGTTTTATCAGGTAACGTTCATAATATGAGATTTGACATCGCACTTGTCAAGCTCAATGGAAACACGAATACGCAAATTATGGAATACAAAGTTCAAGCATATGGTATTACACGTTGTGGGATTGTAAAAAGAGCTGCGGGTAAAGCCGCGGGCGATGTACATACTAGGAATTAGTAATAGAGTTATACCCACTAAATACATAGAACACCTATTTAGTGCTTGAATCTCATGTAAACTAATTTTCTGCTTGAAGATCTACTTTTATAAGTTTTAATAAATTACGTAATAGGAATATGTTATTATTGTCATATGTTATTCAAAAAATTTAGTTTTCAACGTTTATATTTTATATTCTGATTATATATGTATTCGAATTAGATTATAATTACATTTCACGCTGGTAGGACTGCACAATTACCACCTCCACTTCTTTAATGTCTCTTCTTTTATATTTGTAATATTAATATCTCTGTTGTGACCTAAACATCGGGTCTTTTGCAAAATACAGGTAATTTAAGATCCTAATCGTTGCAAATCATTTAGATTCAGATTTTAGATTAAGGACTTTAATTATTAATAATTCAGTACCTTATTACGAAAAACTTTACTCGTAGGTCACATCTTACGCTTTTCCAAGGGTCGAGGCTCTTTAAAATGTACATGTAATAAATCGTTATTATTATTACTATTATTTAACAAGAAAATGTCAATAATGCGATAATAATTCGTCATACTCAGACTACGTACAGCCATTATATGACCAATACGTAGGCCTATTATGGGAGAACATATGACGTAAACTTATTTCGAGCCAATAGATAACTCTATTAGTATCGCGCACGTAATTTCTGCTGATGTCATATATTGTTCTAACAACATTTGCATAAAATAGACCTTTCCGAATATTGCAAGTGTTTGTATTTAAATTAGTCTATTATTTATCAAATTAAAATGGTGGTTACTGTCGTTTTAGAAACAAATATTACACATAATAGATATATTAGACAATTAATTGAAACAATTACATATGTATTACCAAAAATAGTTTTAATCTTTTATTTGTGTAGTCGCTTAATGTTCATTTTATTTCAAATAGACAGGAGCTCTGTATGCAGCTGTGTAAGCAAGAGGGGCGCTGTAGGCAGAGTAGGCAGCTGCAACCGGCGCGGTGTAGGCAGCGGCGACAGGCGCAGTGTAGGCAGCTGCGATGGGCGCAGTGTAGGCGGCTGCGACTGGGGCAGTGTAGGCGGCTGCGACTGGGGCAGTGTAAGCGGCTGCGACTGGGGCAGTGTAAGCAGCTGCGACGGGGGCAGTGTAGGCTGCTGCGACGGGTGCGGTGTAGGCAGCTGCGACAGGCGCAGTGTAGGCGGCTGCGACTGGGGCGGTATAGGCAGCGGCCACGACAGGTGCTGGGTAGGCCACGGAGTGAATGCCAGGCTTGGCAATCACAACAGCGAGGAGAGAGACGAATATCATCTAGGGATAAACATAGTACATTGTTTTAAACGCTATGACACTTTATTATCAGATCTTTATAAAATAATTAGAATAGTGTATTCATGTCGTCTTATTATAGTTATATTCTTTTGTCATTAACAACTTAGAAAAAGATCGTTTAAGAGTGTTACTTGATATTTACCTGTTTGAACATTGTGATTGATTGTGCTACGTTGACTTGTTCTCGACTACACGAAAGATAGTGTGATGTCGATGCTGGGTGCGATACGCTTTAAATACACAAAGACAGCAACGCAATTATTCGACCATTGCAAGGGGTTTGGTAACATACGCAGAGCATCCGAGCTGCTCCGAATTCAAGACTATCTCGATGTTGACATACCAAACGGAACCAGCCGCGAATAATAAGTGTGTAAATATATTATTACAGGCACAATGAGGTTTCAATTGAATTTTGTGAAACTGTAATCAATAAGTAAGGTTACTTATTTCAGTGATGGTTTTATTTTATTTAGTAAATGAAATTGACGAAGCTGAAACATATCTAAAATAAAGTAAACAATAAAATATAAATAAAAATATCAAGCCATATAAAAAAAAATGTAGAAATAGACTCAAAATACAGATGATACTGCCACTAATCACATAGTTATAGATATTGTAAATTGTATGAACTACTTGCAAGCTTAGCATTGCTCTTAACATCGTATGGTAAATTCTTCAATATACTACAGTATATTGCGATTAGTCACACAGAAAATTATTATACATATCGTACAAAAGCGGTATGATTACGTTTTAGTGTCTCAGTTGAATATTTTTTTCGGCCTAGGTTTCTATAGCATATTTGAGACATAAGAATGCAGAGCGCTTACACATTGCGTCAGAGGTCAGTGCGTGCGTGTCTCGAGTAAGTACTACGTGGTGGCTGCAACTGACGAACGTGGAGGTCAATGTGACCATTGTGCGGACAGGTCATTCATGGCTCCCGACGGTCCCGAATCCTCTTAAAGTCTTAAACCATAATCCTTGAAACTCAGTACGTAACTTGTACAGGTATGTAATATTGTTCCGACACCGAATACTCAACATACATACATAGTGACCTACTTACGTATTTATGAAGGCGTTTTGGTTCACTTTCTTCCAGTAGACTGAAAAGAATAAAAAATACTAATATTCGATTATAAAGACGCACATAAGTTACAACGACGGAATGAGCATATTCCTTCTATTTGGCTGTTTTATCCCTCTCTAATAGCAATAAGAGGAAATTCCTGAACACGGATATCTGATTCCAAATTAGGCAACTGTGTGTATTATGCCGGCTATACGTACTGTATAATACATAATAGCTATTTATAATAAATTTAGAAACAGAATAAGCCAGCGGCGTCGGGACAAAAATGTTTGTCCAGGCTCAGAAACGGACCCACGGCCTTCGGTTTAATATCCCGAGTCTCTTCTAACTAATATACCCAGAGGCTAGTCATCACTTGAATTTGTATTTCCCAAAAATAAACTAATATTTACATATTCCATTTGTATATTTATATATTCCATATCGGGTCATTACTAACATTACGTACTATGATTTGCAAAATACATAATCTACATTGCAACAAAATCTTAAAGGACAATGTGCTTAAGATGTAGACGATATTGCAATTATTCGTGCTTAACATAATTTACGTGCTTTGTATTAGGGTATAAATACAACTTGAGATTATCTGACCGTCCATCTGCACGTGAGTAAAAATTTATGTTATATGACCAAAACGGCCTAAACGTATCTACATATCATATTTACTTGTTTTTGTTGTACAATGGCCTATTTATCTCGTGTATAATATTACTATGTCCATTGATATGTGATGCTTGTGCTATGGAAATATGTAAATTCAGTGAGGGATGCATTTTTAATTGAAGACAGAAAAGTTTTGATTACAGACAGAAAAGGAAAGAGGTCGTAGACATATACCTATGTTAATTTGTTCAGCCATTTTCCTACTACGAGTATCACGAACGATAGCTAGTGCAAGACGTACATGTCTCTGTACTGTGTAATTGACCTTCGTAGCGTTGTATAAAAATACCACAAATACAGCTTTTGCTTCATTCAGTGCAGACACAGCAATTGAAAACTATCGAAATGTTCAAACTGGTTAGTGGAGTTTCTACAATTTTATGAAATGTTTCCATTGTGGAATTGTTTTTTATCCACTATAATATTATGCTAGCTGTTCTTAGGTAGTAAGTCTAGTCTAGTCTACTTTAAAAAGTTCAATTGAGATTTCCGAAGTTGTAGACACAGTTAAAAGTTAAAATATCTGTACGATCAATTTTTAGTTAAAACATTTAAAAAAAAATATAGAGATATGGTAATTAATTATCACAAAAGTGTGCTCAAATTGACAAATTTTTAAGAATAATTTTTCCGAGAATGTAAATTCAAATTTTATTATAATAAAAAATTGAGTTCAAGCTATTTAGAGTCTCTAATAGGTACAAATTTACTATATTTGCTTACTTTATTTACAGTTTATCTTCGCGTGCTTCGTCACCCTGGCCGCGGCTAAGCCCGGCGTATTGCCCGTGGCATACACGGCTCCCGTGGCTGCAGCGTATACTGCACCTCTGGCGGCTGCCTATTCCGCCCCGCTGGCCTACTCCGCCTATACTGCCCCAGTCGCCGCCTACTCCTCGTACAGCTACGCTTCGCCCTACGCCGCTGCGTACTACCTTCGCTGAGACTTCCATGATTTTTATTAGAATGACATTAAAATTGTAATGTATAACAACGTCCTCAATAAAAATAAACTATTTTAAATTTAATATGCATTTCAATTTTAAAACCAAGTATTGGCAGGGTGTTTGTTACATTAATTAGTGGGAACCGACCGGTGAGAGTAAGTACTTGTTATAACAAGACGATTGCAAATATGTTTTTATTATTTTTAGGTAACTAGAAAAATTATTTTTAGGGATAGAGCAGCATTCATAATGTCGCAATAAGTCTTAATAAGATTCTCCTCTCCTTGAAATTCTCCTTGAAATGCATCGTTTTTATATATTTTGTGAATGTTACTCAAATTGTGTTACTCAAAATAATAATAATAACGGAGGACAATTCTATACATGGTTGTCTGATTAATCTTAATCAGGCAATTAAATGCCTGTGTTATAGTAACCAGAGAGCTGACAAACATACGAAACAAACTCGTATATATGATACACCTATCCGACATAGAACATAATACTTACATAGATATATTTATTACACCCAGAAACAACAAACAAATGTGCTCATC
>DWEM01003692.1:0-10414 GCA_018245935.1 Agara belti belti | reverse complement strand
CAGACAGACAGACAGACAGACAGACAGACAGACAGACAGAGTTACTTTCGCTTTTATAATATTAGTATGGATGTATACGAAACATTGCATTTCTAAATAAATTATGATACAACTTTTCTCTTATTACCGAATACTGGCTATGGATTTAATTAGTTTTAGATAAAATGATTAATTCCAAGAAATATCTTGCAATCTATTTATTATACGAAGAGCACAAAATCCACAGCTAATTTCCAATGCTAGAATAAAATACAACACCTGTTAAAACGGGAGTAGAAATTTAATAATTTTAAAAGGCTTTTTACAGTCCATAACAATCTTTTAAACAGTCTATTCCCGTAATACGCGCACTTCAGTACAAAGAGGTCTTTATACCGAGCGCTCGCGAGAACAACCACAGTTACTTTAGCTTTATAACAGAAATTATTGTTCCGATCATTATTAAAATAACTTTGTAAATTAAAGCACAATATATATTTTATTGTTCCCGACACAAATGTTTAAGAATGATTGCAAATAAACAATAGATACTATGATTACATTTTTTTTGTTTTTATATTGACATGTTCTTGAATGTATTTATTACAATGTAATGCTTAACTTTGGCAAACATAATAACGATGATAAGAGTAAAAATTAAATATAATATAAAAATCCAGGCAGTATTTTTAATAAACCATCTCGCGGGACAGCTCGTCTGATGTTAAATGGCCGCTGAAACCAATTTATACTTCATAACCGGTTATTTGGTTTTACGCATATTTCAGAAACGGGTGAGTGGACATGTCTTTATTTGATTTTGAACAGCTCATGTGTCCATCCAATCTTAGAAAACAAGGGGTCCAAGTTAGATAAATCACAGGTTTGTTGCTAACCCAGAAGAACGAAATTCAATTCATGATGTGCATCAAGGGAAATATGCTACTGCTTAGTGACAGAGCATCGGTCGGTTGTCTTATTTGGACTGAGGGTTTCGCTTCACCATTATGTAACGCACGTAACATTGTAATATCAGTGGGAGGCTGACTTTTAAACCTCAAAGCTATCACTGCTTATTAAAAATATTAGTCAATAACATATATCATTGTATTTTCTCTGGCGCCACCGTTTCGTATATCCTATTTTACATGAATGTTTCGAAATAGACAATTTGAGCGTGTCTCCGCTACGTCTTCATCTCGCCCGAAACTGACACACGACACGTGCACTGCACAAAAGAGCTTCATCGCCGTCGTTTTCATTATCCCCGCGGCGCGAACTGTGGCTTTGTGGGGCGAGAAAATGAGCGGGGCGGCGCTTACACGGTAATTGTTTTGATGTACTCTGTGAACACGTGTGGCGTTTTGTGAAAAGTTCACCTAGTTAGAGTGCGGTTAAACATTCACTGTACTTTCTACTGAATTGCACTTTTATTCGATAATCATTTAAAACATCGTAGTATCGACTATTATATTCCCACTGTTGGACACCGTTCTCCTCTCGGTATGCGAACGGTATGTAACAGGTCTTAGTAAAGCGACCACATTCTACCATTCGGTCCTCGGTGATGGATTTACAATTGCAGCTTCACCTGAAGTTTCGAATCAGTGAACTATAAGAGCTCTGTCAAATTTCATAATAGCCGAAGATTAGTTGTCTCCGTCCATTATTATGAACGGGAAGGTTGGCAGTTTTCTAAATATACCTGTGAAGTTTGGGCTTTCGCTTAAGTCGTCACCGGACTAGATTTTATTATGATAGTGACATATGATTAGACATAGAAGAACACCTAGCGAACCTCCAAATGGATGACATCAAAATAACAGTACTTTTCCATTGCAAGGCTTTTATTCGAGACACATGTTGACACTTAGCAACGAATATATTATTTAAAATAATATTATACTAACAGAAACTTGGGTGATGTTAATGTTATCGCATAATTTATTAATCTTCTTGGAAACAATGTTCATAAAAGAACTATAACGACTTTACGGAACGCTTTTACGACTCATCACATTTCCAAATCTCTTATGAGCGTTACAGCTAAACATGGTTTTATTGCTCTGTGACACTTGACTTCAACATGTTCACGGTTTGGAAATGAAGATATTATTGTCACAAAACTTCGTTCTGTTAGAATGGGACGCGGTTATCCAAAGTCAGAAGGAACCACCACATCCATCGGCCCAACTCTTTTCGTATTCAGTAGTAACGCGTCACCCTAGTGTAAGATGGTTACTGAATCCCATAAATGGTTGTATCCAATATAGGACTAGCTTGAAAATCCACCTTAATTTACTGCCAGCGTTGCCACAAAAACTGCAACACTACTGGCGCCAGAAATTAACGCAGGCAAACCCTAAGGAAGTGTCCTTCTATCCTTATATAAATATCAATTTTGATTTTTTTCAATATATTATGATAAAATTTAAACCGTCCCTTTTTGTAAAGTGCATTGTACGGCAAGTAGATACATTACGCGCTTTTCATTGCTCCATCTAGAACGTATATGTGCCTTTCCTTAAAAAGAGCGGGCAAAGGCTGTTCTTATTTCCGGTTCGATGGCCGTGACGTCACGTATCCGCAGCGGCTCCGGTTAGACACTCTGATAATGGCGTGTTTTTATGTAAATACAACCACTGTGAAGGCATTCCGCTCAAAGCAAGGGGAGAGATAAACTAAAACGTGAAACTGCGACTCTTACAGTTCCATGCCAGTTTTTATCGGTATTTTGTAGTTTTATGTTATTGTTTTGTATTCTCAATTTATATTGCTTGTTCTACAGCTATAGCGTGCTTTGTTAACTGCTTGAAAACTTTGAATTATTCTGTTTATTGTAACTTAAATTTTAATGGAGCTAATTCAAAGGATTTCAGGCTGAGTTTACCTTTTGAAATTACATTTAGGAGTTAAATAATATTATTTCTATCACAATAAAACTTTATCACCAATACATATTATTTCTAACGTCGCGTCCCTCAAGGGAAATCTAGGGCTTTTTCTCTGAAGCTATTTTTCATATTTCTATAATCATGACGTGACAAGTATTAAGATAAACAACGAACTGGAGAATTATATCATTTTTAAAAACGAAAAGAAATAATTACGGATTCCATTAAACAATCAGTAGTATTTAAATCAATCGTAAACTTTGGTGGGCCGAAAGTGGAAGACAACCCGAAAGGGTATATTAAACAATTTCGACCGAAGCCCTCTATCTATAGGGCTCTATAAAACCCACAGAACAAATTTGTTTGTTGAAACTTCAAGCTTGTTTGGCATTTTAATCGTGTTTTCGTTGAACTTAAATTCGTTTAAACTCAGATTCGGGACAAATTTTAGGTATGCATTAACGCGTCTGGGTTGTTCAACTTTTTGTTCAGAATTTTTGGACCCTTCCACGCGTTATTCTATTAGGGTCTACTTAATTCTTATACGAGTACGATTTTAACAAAGTGTACAATTTTTTATCGAATACGATATATGTTATTTTGTATCCAAATATCTATTTCTTTTCAAATTCTATCTACTTCCACGGACTTTAATATCTGCTAACAGAGAGACGAAATAATTTTGTATCTACCATTGCTAGTCGCTGGATACCTTTCACTGGTCTTTCCCCAACGTCCTCAGCATGAATATTGCGACATTTCATAACCACATTGCTGTTTTCGCAACATCGAACTAGAACTACATTAAAACTTTACCCGATTAGTCCTACATTCAACTTGAGCCAAACCAATTTATAAATGCCAAAGTTTAAATGTGTGCGTGTTTATTTGTTTCAGTACAATTCTGCTAATTAGAACATTGACACAAAACTCGTTTACGACTAGATTTCTATTGAAAATCAGTTAACACAAGAGTAGAAGGCGTGATTAAGTTGACAAGTAATCGGTGAACAAATTGATATCTCATTTATTTTGTGGATTTACACTACAGTTCGCTGCTATTGTTATGCCGTCTAAACTTGCAATTAAGTTAATTAGATTCAATTTTAAAAGATCTTTCAAAACATGTGAAGTAAATAACATAAAAACAGGTAGTCTTTACAGTTACATTTATTTTCTTTTGTCATTATAATTTTCCGAACACTATATAATCAACACCTCCGGTGTTCCATTTTGAACGCAGCTTTTTCTAAAAGCGATAGCGTTAAGATTGCTCTAGCACGCTGAGTGCGAATTAGGTAACTCCCTGCGCTTCAAATAGCGAAATCTAAATCGAATTTTCATGCGATATCATCCTTCGCCGTTGCAGCGGATGATGAGATTTCCGTAGATTGAAAACCCTAATTTGTTCCAGGTCTGGGAGGGTTGCCAGGTGTGAACGGCAGCGGGGAGCGGCCGGAGCGGCCGTACTTCGACGACGTGTCCCCGCGCAATGTATCCAGCGTCGTGGGCCAAGCCGCCGTGCTCCGCTGTCGCGCTAAACATATAGGCAATAGAACTGTGAGTACTAATCTATGTTCATACATAAATAACATTGAAGTATGGTTTGAAAATAACTGCGACTTCAGAAATAGTGTTCATAATGCTTATGCGCTGTTAGTACACAAACAATCCTTATAATTTTTTTTGTCTGTTGGTCTGTCCATCTGTTCGTACAGGGTAATCTTCCAGGTGGTTAAACGGACTTTGATGGGAGTCCAGATTAGAAGACTTATTTGCGCCACATATAAAATACTTTATATTGTATTTATTTGGGATTAGCTGTACCCGCGACTTCGTCCACGTTTCAATTTAAGTAAAATTTAAAAAGATTTATACAAACTTTCATCCCCTATTTTATTCCCTTAGGGGTGTAATTTAACAAAATTCTTTCTTAGGGGATGCTTATGTCATAGTAGCTTTATGCAAGCAAAGTCTCAGCCCGATCGGTTTAAAATTGACAAAGTTTCATACAAACTTCACCTTCCCATTTTACCCCCTTAGGGTTTAATTTCATAAAATCCCGTCTTAGTGAGCACTTACGTCCTTAAAAGAACCCGCATGCAAAATTTGAAACTCCTAGCACTTGTAGTTTCTGAGATTTCGTGATGAGTGACTGAGTGACTGAGTGACCTTTCGCTTTTATATATATAGATTATTCATTTAAGTAAATCCTTATTATGCATGTAATTTTAAATAGCCCAAAATATTTTCACAGTTATCAGTGAAATTTTTCTGTTACTGTCGCATTAGGCGTTAGTCTCAACAAATCAGGTTGCCGCATTTCTTAGACAAACACGTGTAAGAAACGGATGATTTTACAAATGTTACACAATTGTATGATGATTTATTATAATACTAAACATGCCGTTACCAGAACGTACGTGACATACGTAGACGACGCGACGCTTACGACATCTATTTCTCGGTTATAAAGTGAGGTTAGTGTGTACGGTTTACGTTTTAGGAAGTTCAATAATATTGATTTAGGCCTGTTAACAGGCAGCTGCAAAGTATTATTTTAGGAGCGCACGTATTGACGAACTTTTATATTTGTGTATAGAATGTGTCAGTTGAGAATTTCAATAATGTGGTAATATAGATTTTAGAGTATTTTTATTCTGCATGAATGTAATATTGTTTGGTAAAGCAACAAATTAGGACACTAAGGTTAACCCAACGTTGGTAACAATTTTGAGTCTTCTAGATAACTGTTTAATTGGTTGGAAACTTTTACGGTCGAGCTTTTATAAGTTAGTTTTAATACGGATTATATTTTATCCTTTTTACGTTTCTTACGCCATGTTTTCTACTTAGTGAAAAAGACACAACTTTCAGAATAATACAACTTGCTTTTAGAGTTTTCCGGAAAAAGTTTTCCACCCCTTTTTATCACATTGCGTAACGACAATTGCAAAAAAATACCTTAAGCTACCTGATAACGAAGCTAAAAGTCCATTATTTATTTGTTTCCATGTATTTTTTGTTTGGATTACTTCCAATGGATTAAAATAATTAGCTTATAATTGAACGAGTAAATTGCAATAAAGAAATACATACATACATATAAATATATATATATATATTTCCATTTATATACATGTGTATATTGCGTTGTAAGAAAGACGTCAAAGCTAAATTTCTTTGATTTGTTTTGTTACAAAATCACACACGAGTTACAATTGTATTAGGAAACTGCGTGTTTGACTTTGTAATTAAAATAACATAATGTTAAACGTATACATAATTAAAACTTCGGTCTGCATATCATACTGTCACAACATTCGCGCTATGGAAAAAGTAATTAAAAACTTTTAAGCATCTGAGCTTCTGTTTGAACCGCGATGTCGAGGTTTTTATGTTTTAAAATGGGTATATAATGATATAACTATTTGTGTGGTAAGGCGTATTTATACAGATTATTAATGTCCGAACAGGCGAATATGGTTTTAAGTGACTATTTTAATTACGAAATATTGTATTTCATCGAATCGTTTGCAGCCTTTCCGTGCTTGCAGATTGAAAAAAATCTCTAAGGTTGCGAGACGAAGGCGCGGTCGGTACTTACATAACCAGTATTAAACATTCACGTACATTTATAAGAGTTGTAAATACAATTTTGTTGAACAACATACTAAAATCAAACTAGGTTTCGTATATCTGCAAACAATACAGCGCTTCAAGAGAGCGACGTATGTAGAGTTCCGAGATGTTAGCGCATTAATACCCGCTGTCTGTCCATCAAAGCTGTTCGAGGAAGCACAGTGGCGCTACGACGTAGTCTTATTCACCAAAGTTAAGTAGCGTGGCGGTACAAGCAATATTGTACCCCTCGGTCTCACGAACTTACGTTGGTTTGTGTGTGTAAGATTTTGTTTTGAAATTTTTTAATGGAGAATTGCGCTACAGTAATTAAGACTTGTAATGTAAGGCGTATAAAGGTATGTAATTAAATGTAACATACATATATGTATTTAACATATCAGTGAAATGCCTACTTGTTAAGTCGTTATCGTTACATTAATACTCTACATGATTCATATTAATTATATTCCCTATAAAGTTAGTAAATTAGGTCAGTATCTACCGCTAGGTGATTACTCTCTCACCTATGACCTCAGTCAGAACCAGTTGTTTTTTCTATTTTTAAAGATAAAAATAAATCACTTCGTGTCTCAAGGGATTTTAGATCGAAATACAAAAGTGTAAGCGCATCTGTTAAGTGACAGATTTAGGTGTGGCTGTAGTACTGCAGTCCGCAGGCTATTTAAAGGTATGAGTTCTGTACCTTTAAATTCAAAATTTTGCTTGCATACAAAAGTGTTGGTCCTTCAAAGGCAAAAAATGCTTTTCACTTAATTAATACTTCCGGTAACTTAGCATAGCAGCGAAAGCAATAACCCAATACGGTATTAATTTTATACATGGAATCATTCAATTATACGAAATAAAACAATATGAAAGGCTCGATAGATAATAAGTCCATTATTTTCCTATATAGGATTTGTTTCGGCGTTTCCGAAGCTTGTCGAAGGCTCTAAGGGAAACCGCCCACACAATTGAAACAATTGTGATCGTTATTACAATTCGGATTAATAAAAATAAAACAATATTATTCGACAAATTTTCTAGTGGATTATATATACAGTTACGTTTCATGTTTAAGCTCGGCTTTAGTGTATTTTTAAAACAATGTAATATCTGGGTTCATTCAACTCAGTATTTGTTTTAAATCAATTTAGAATTGATATTGTTATCAATGAAATTAAAATAGTACATCCAAATATAGCCTGTGAGCGGCAGCGATTTTTTTATTTCATTTTATTTCACAGTTCAGCCCAGCAGTCAGGCAGGCACGCCACCTGATGGTAAGTGGTCACCGTCAACTATGGACACTTGCGAGATCCGAGGAGTCGCCAGTGCCCTGCTTCTATTTAAAATGTAACTTATTTATATCAAATAATTCAAGTATACAATCATAGAGCTTTTCCAACATTCTATTTCCTATTACGAACCTTATTTAATTTATTACATTATCTTATTATTAATATTCTCTTATAAAATAACGAATATTTAATCAAACCACTGCCTTATTTCAGATTGAATTTGGTCGAGCAGTCGCCCCACCGTGAACCAACTCCCGGCTAAACCTATTCGTCCCTTTAAATTAGACTCAACGAAGTAGTATTAAATTTCCGTATTAGATACGTGTCAATGTGTCGAGTTCCTTATTGGGCTACTATTAGGCGAACGTCACAAAGAACGGTATAAGTTTATCAAATGATCATTTTTCCGCTTTGCTGATACCGAAGTAAATAAATTTCCCTGTTGGGTATTTATCCAGTTAGCTTTTATATAACTTCCTATACGTCAGCGACATTACGTATCTTTTAGGGGGAAAGTTTTTGGTCAAACCGCTGTAAATTGCGTAAACATTGCTACTCGTATTAAAGGAAATGTTACATCATTGTTATGTTGTTTCTGGGGTTTCATTGTTTTATGTAATCTTAGAATATTGTTTTTGCTGGAATTAATAAATACTTTAGTAATATCGTTTATTGTAAAACTGATTTGTTGTGATTTATAATTTATGTAATAATATAGTTTACATAGTCCAAACATCCAGTGTACTCGTACATGGAAACAATGAAAAAAGCTTACTCTAGCATACCTACCACCATGCGTGATGTACGAACGGTAACATAAGCTTTTCTTCACAAGATGGTAATATCTTCATAAGTACATCAGTTTATAATGTTAGAAGTGGAAAAATAACAATAATACTAAGTTTATTTACTTACACTTACAAACACTATCTATACCGACAAATTTTTGGATACCACCAGGATACCGATTCAGAACTAGGTCATATTTTCATCATTTTCCCCCATATAAATAGTCCACGAATTACACTTTATCGATAACGGAAGCAGGGAAGATTAACTTTGGCACGAAATTCTCATAAACGTTTTAGGCCATCGATAAGAGCGTCGAGTTGGGGCGTCACTAAATTTGCTTATACCGTTTGTTTATTGACCTATGCGGCTGCTAGCATTAAATGTCAGTTAGTTTAACTAGCTTTAAATAAAATTTTCTTTCATTTAGTTCAAAACTGCAATACTCATTTATTTCATAGTCGCTTCGTTATATAAATAAAAGGTGTTTTGTTAAAGAACAATGTTTTTTCCGAGCACTGGTTGGACCACAGATACGGCGAAAAATAAACGCAAACGGATGAGACATTTCTATTTATATGAGAATGGTATAATAGCTGTAGATACCCACTATATAAATAGCCTACAAGTAATATCCAAATGTGTATGAAATAAGTGTGAAAATACAACTTATTTTTTATAACATTTGGCCAACGTTTAACGAGACGTTCTGTACGGTGAATGCGCTAATTTAGATTTGAGTAATTAATATACAGCTACGAAGCAGTTGAAACTGGAAAAGCTCACCTGGCAAAGGCAAGCGAGGGCGGGCGACCGCCGCGCCCCGGCCATGCCGCCGGGAACCAAAGGTAAACGTAAAACCAGTCGACCGCGCTCCGCGCGACGGAATACACGTCTGTATCGAATCAAATACATATGCAACTCACGTAACATGACTATTCAAACTTCGCGCTAACGACCTCTCATTTTATGCGACCCTCAATAGACAAACTCATTATGTCGTGCAAAAGGACTGAAGTGTAGCGTACCGGTAAAAAATCGGATGGGAAAATAATTGCGAGTTGGACACACAGGTGAAAATTGTTTTTAATTGTACAGCTTGTAATGCAAGGTAATTGAACTTTCAAAGTTGGGACATTAATTAACGCTCTGAATTTTAGTTACATTTGAAATTGAGTGCGACTACTATATACGTTTATAGTGCATTTCGTTAAGCCGTTAGGTTGTTTAAACACTTGTTACAAGTTGGCTAACCGGGTCAGAACTATGTTCACACTACGAAATTGCAGTTGCTATCTTAGCTCGAGTGCTGGCTGTCTAGTTGTGTCGGTATATCTCGGTTCTGGTAACTTGTACTGTGTAAACCCGGAGCGTCGCTTTGTTGAACTAGTTTGGCTGTGAGGCTTTGATTGTCCTGTTTGCTGGTAAACACTGGGTTATATTAATGACAGCTGCACGTAGAAATAATTGTACTGATCGATGTGGTCAGTGATTTGTTTTTAATTAACGTCATTAATAAACCATGCCAATAATAATCGGGTATCACAAACGTCCTAATAAATTACTTCTGTTACACCGAATTTTTGTTTTTCTGTACTGATATTATTTTCTTTAAAACGTATTTTAGGAATAAGAAAATATCATGATGCCGGTCCACATGTATACCAGAGGCGATCATCTCAGTCCTCAAGAGTAGTGACGCATCTGTGATGGACCTCTGATAGGGCAGATACTAACGAAAACTAACTGCACTTACACTAACAAACACTAACTCGACTAATATTACTAACAGTCACATTCCTGCAGTCCTATTACTAACGAACACTT
>DWEM01003691.1:0-10415 GCA_018245935.1 Agara belti belti | reverse complement strand
TTATCAGTACAGAGAAGTCAGGATATTGGTATCCGTTGTCACACATACGCATTATAGTAAGAAAGAAAGAAAAGAAACAAAATATTGTTGAGCCAAAGCCTATAAATTTACATTGTCTTTAATGGAATTAACGCGCGGTATGTCTGTCTTTGTGTTAACAACTACATGGGTATGTGTTTATGTAATCGTTGAAATATCTCACATCACCATATCAACCTCACCGCGGCCATGTTTTAAACCAAATCAGACCGACACCTTAGTCAGGCATCGCTCTGCTCTGACTTTGAAAGGTCACAGCTGACCATTCCACCTCATACCGCGATCATTCCAATCTAGGTAATAATTTATGTTATTTTTATTATAATATTCTAGAATACTAGGACAACCAGGAATATTCAACCGTATGAAATACTCTTTCAATTTTACATTTAACGTTTTTTGTATTCCATTTCAACCAAATCGTATACAAAAAAAAAAACAAAAAGCGATCACAATATTACACTAATCTTCATTAACATTTGTGTTAGCATTTAATTAAATTAACATCAAGTCGCGTACTGTAACGCGAATTGCATTTCCGTTACTATTCACCGGTTAAGTTAATTGGCGGTTACAAAGCGGCGAGTCCAGTGCGGTCGAGTGCAGGCCAGTCGGCTCGTGTTTCGTCAATGAACTGCATTACCATGTGGAAAGCCATTAGAATATATTCGTTAATACTGCGAACGCAATACCACTTGGTAATTGTTTGTTTTGCGCCGTCCAAGTTACAAGCTGATTCCCGCTATCCGCTTGACACTTGGACTTGAAATAAACCAGTCTTTCTCGAAGTGGGCTACAACGCCCCCTTTTGAGCCCTGGGGGTTTTTAAGATGTCGGTAAAGAGTCTAACTAGAGGACATTTCGAGGCAATCAAGTCATTTGGAGGGGGTAGCGATACATGAGTCACTAGTTCTCTTTAAAATAAAGTCATTGTGGGTGGCCCTAGATAACAACAGATTCTCAAAGTGTACAGAACATCAAATAAGTTTGAGAACCTATGGTATAAACCGTCACCGCAAGTAAATATCGTACACAATAAAAATTATATATTTTTCTAATGTTTAGTAAAAGAGATGTTTATTGGAGCATATCCTACAGTCGGAGGTTACATTAGACAGTAAGTTCTTATATTAATTAAATAATATAACTTTAATTGGCTGTGTGCCCATATGTGGCAGGAAAATGTAACTAAATTTATACTTTTATAAGAACTTTCTGTACCTGTATTACACCATAAAACAGCTTTGAACCACGAACCAACCCAAATCAATGAACTATAAATAAAACGATGTGACATTAAGCGTATGTAAACACCTTATAATAATATTAGGTAATTTGATTTTAACCCGAAATCCCGTATTCGTAATTTAAAATGATTTGTATCATAGCATCTACGGATTTAATTTTTAAAGGAAAAGCAGAATAACTTCCCCGCTAGATCCTATCGCTTGGGTCACGCACTTTCGCAATGCAGTGGCGTCGTGTGACAGTCATCTAGCTTTGTCCCGTTAAATTGGCATATTTTGAGCTCAACACCACACAGCCGGGCGGCCATTTTGCATGCATATTTTTGCGTAACAAACACACGGTCGCGCCTAGCCTTTTGTCGTGGGAAGGACATGTTAATATGTACAAAACTCTTGCGTTCCTACATATATTTAGTCTCGCTTATTATCTGTCGGGATAGGCAGATGCGTTCCGCGGAAAAATATCTCATTTTCACGGGCAAACACGTTTTAATCAAATAAGCGGTATAGATGGCGTTACGAGCGCAATAATGGTGTGACGCGTGAACAAAATTATTTCATTCGACGCGGGCGAAGCCGCGGATAACAGCTAGTGTTATTATATTTCTATTTATCAAATGTCCGTTGCATTGTGTAAGAGGAGAAATCACACGCACCTTTAATACGATTCCCACGAGCAAAGTCGAGTGAAACTGTTGTTACATATCTCATTGTTCGCGCGGCTCGCAGTGTGTCGTGCATTGATGTTTGACATGTTGGCTTGCTAATAATAATAATAATCGGGATATTCGCACACACGGCTATCTGATTCTAAAATTAGCAAATGCCTGTATTAAGGTAGCCGGACAGCCAATAAACATAATAACCAATATTGATCCACAAAACAAAGAAATGCCCTGATCACACAAATTTTTGTGCTGGGTGGGAATCGACTTTAAGATCTCCGGCTTAGCAACCAAGACCTTCCATCACTGGACCACGAGACCAGTCTATATTTCACTAAGTCCGAGTTGCACCAGGATTCGAATCCCAAATCGTCTGGGAGGATGAAACCTGACCAACTAGACTATCACTCACAAAACTAATACCATAACCTATTTTATATAAGATTTAATTCAAATATTACTAACCACATCAGCACAGTAACGCCGGCTAATGAGAAATTAAATCCGAAGGATGCAATGAAATCGATAGTAGTCATTGTTTCCGTGCGCCGTTAGTCCATACGCTCTTCCGTATGCCATTCAACTAGTTGATGAGGGCCTGTGAACGAAATGATACAGCTAATATTATCACCTTCACGCCGGGTCCCTACAGCAGTAGGCAGGTAGCACGGAGTTTCGAATATCTCTATCCTCACAGAGTAGGCGTGCTTCGTCTACAATCATAACCGTTTTCATAAGTTCGCACGGGTTTTGGACACTTCGCTCCCCTATCAGCAAGTATCTGATCTATTTGGTCGCTGTAGGAAAGTCTTGCTCTCGATCGGCACTTCTATCCATCAACTTTGTTTCTTCGTCTTCTTCATTCTTTCTTCGTCTATAACGATTCTGACTATTATTGTTCAGGCGTGTGGTGTGTTTGTCGGCTATCTGCAATCAGATCCTCTTTCACGATTATCTTCGCTCCCATGCGCATCTAATCCAAAAAGTCGTTTGCCTACCGAATCTGGAGTGGGCATATTATAGAGCCATATGTGTACGAAGCCATATTTGGACCACATTATGCCCGAAGAATGTTGACTCACGGCTGTTTTGAAATACTCTCACGTGGTATGCGGCAAATGATGAATATTCAAGTTCAGACTTCACACGAATAGCACCTCTAAATGTTGGGTGTTAAAGGTCGTAACGGTGCGGCCGCAGCTGGCAGTGGAGTGCTCCAAATGGGGGTAGACCATTGTTGTGTTCAAGGATCGCAATTCGCTTTCGACTATTTAGTCCTTTCACTTGCGAACGATTTTTAGGAGCTAATGGCGATCGATTCGTTCATGACTTTTAATATTTTGCACTTGGACTTTGCACAGGCTTTTGACGGCCGCTAATTGCGCAGTATTGGAATCTGGATGGATGTCCGCGCGGCGTAAATTTATTTATAAGAAATTTTATCACTTCTGGTATCGTAAGGAATTCGTTGAATGAATCGTTTGTTTTGTAATTGGCTGTCAATCTCAATGGCTGAAATCAAGAGTACCATTAACTGATGTGCTTAACACTTTTGAAGTAATGATAAACAATGATACGAGTAAATCATAGTCATTAAGAAAAATCTAATTTAAATCCGTCTAGTCGAATTCCAAATCGAATGTTCGACATATTTTGAGTTTCAGTCACCTAAAATAACTATTTGTGTAAGAAAATTCGCCTCTAATTATTTTTATCGATCGATGAACGATACCACGTTTCGAAGGGACCAGAATTAATTGCAATTAGCGGTTCAAAGGGTCTGTTAATTAACTACGAGGCGGGCAACATCGCTCTGACGGTTATATACGTGTATACAACCATACGTTGACATACTTTTAATAATCAATTTATCTCAACATCCGACCGTCTAATATTAACTACTTCCTGCAATTTGTCGCATATTTAGGAGTATTTGCATCGACACAAATACCTACCCAGGACATATACGTGCTATAAGCTTAAGCTTTTACTTAGTCTGAGTGTAAATTTATATCGAATTAGGCAATTACATACATGTATACAAAGTGCATAATACTTATAAATATTTTTATTACAACAAATGTTTGTCCTCAGTGGAAATCGAACCCATAAACTCCGATTCATCAGTCACGGTCTGAGAGCAGACCGAGAGGCTAGTCGAAATACTTACCCGTGTGTACACAAAGTAACCGCTCCCTTATAAGCGCGGAATGCAGGCGACGCGGCGGCTCTCTTAATGGATTGCACACGACCACAAACGAAAATACGTTGGGATATTAATAGATATTAGACGTTAAGGTTATTTTAAATTCCGTGATATATTTGAAACGGATGAAGAATATGTAATAAATCTTGATATGGCCTGTTTTTGATGTATACATGTATAGACTATCTATATTATGTTTAGGCTTAAAGTATTGTAGATACCATCACGCCATGTTCTTAATGATTTAGGCAGATAGCACCGTGAGCTGTATATACTTACAGACCTCACGTTTTTCTTTAGCATTCATCACTTCCCATCAGCCAGCATTGGCCTAATTTTGTTGAGATCTGATAATATATTAATTCCACACACGACTGTCCGTTTCCAAATCAGGCAATTAAATGCCTATGTTACGATAATCGGACAGCAGATATTTTCATTTCACCCAAACTTAGTACAAACAAATGCGCACACAAATTTTTGTAATGGCTGGCAATCGAATTCACGACCTCCGGCTTAGCAGTCAGGATCTCAGACCACTAGACATGGAGGCCAGTTAGTTAATTGTACATATATTTTTCCAAAAAACATCGAAACAATGTAGGTATAATGCGATACAAGGCCGTTTCAATACTACTTGCACACGACACTAGTCTGCCGCGTCTCCACGCTCTGCGCGGAAAAGGAAGACTTATATTAAGTAAAACTTGATTCAGCTTTTATGGCAATAGACCACAGTCGACCAGGAAATATTCGTTTGTCATATAATTCACATGCCAACCCATAACGGTCGGTTAGCTATTGTTTATGCAATGGTGTTCACTGGATGGTCGGATAATGGATAGTTCGATGGGTTGCATCCAAATGTGGAAATTCACATTGAAAAGTGTATGTGGTACATACTCCTAACGAAATCGGCTCTGTTTTGTTTGGAATCCAATTGCCGTGTGTGAATTTGTCCTAAGATATTATTATTATCTGTAACATTTATGTTCCATTTGTTATATGATATAGTATTCGTAGGTACGTGTTATCCTGTGACTTTATCGTCTTGCCCTTTCATTATCATTTATTTATTGACTAAAGTAAAAAGACAGGGGTGTCTTTTTAGTTTTATACTCTGTTCTCTGCCCGAAGGCTGTCTGGCACCGATCGCTATTTTACTGATAACACCGTCTTTTGTTTTGTGCTTCTAATTTCTATCTTATTATCTGCACAATAAAGTATCGTATTGCTTAGAAATAAGAGAAGTTAAATCAATTTTGTCTTTTATAAACCTTAGCGGATCTTTCATTTTTTATGGTAAAATGCTTTTGCCTTTGATTTCGA
Source organism: Agara belti belti (assembly GCA_018245935.1). NCBI lineage: Eukaryota > Metazoa > Arthropoda > Insecta > Lepidoptera > Hesperiidae > Agara > Agara belti. The sequence goes on along the minus strand of DWEM01003691.1, from coordinate 4,929 downwards.
GCTCATCTGAGGGCGTGGTGCCGCTTAGGATGCTGCACGCTTGTTTGCGATTTGCCTGTTCAATTTAAATAACAATTAATTAAGAGAATGTTCACAATAACGTTATGATCTTTGGACCTGCATACGCTACATAAAGAGACGCAGTTATTCGATCTAGATACTGACTTCTCTCTTGTACTTTGAGTTTTCTTTCTATGAATGAATAATGCATACATCTAGTTTTGACACTACCTTACCTTTTGTCATTTTCTCATTTCAGAGCGTCTCGATCAAGACGACGGCTGTCACATCGACAAGAACGACAAAGCCGACGACTACGTCAGCCTCAACACGGGCTTACGGAAGACCGACTTCTCTGACACCTTCTACGGCGGGAGAAAGATTAGCGCAGAGGAGAAATCGAACAGAGCCAGTCCGGAGTGCGTGGTCGTCGCCGAAAGCAACGATTCGCCCAGCAGGAGTCTCCGTCCAACTCGGGAATCGTCAGAATCACCCACAAAAACGATCCGGAGTCGACAAGCTAGCAGAATCCCTCACTCCCCTGTCAGGAATCGTACTCCGAGCCGCGGCAACACGCCCAGCCCGAAACACACTCCGACCAACTTGCAGACATCTCCAAAGCTGGCGCCGAAGCTGCCGCCGACCGCGCGCAACACGTGGGGGGGAAGGACCGCTCCTAATCAAGCCAAGACAAAATCCAGACCAACTATCGGCGCTGACACATTTGAAAACCCCAACAAATCGCCTAAAACAAGACCAAAAAACGTACAGTCGGAAGCGTTCAAACGCAATTCCCCGCTCAGAGCCAGTAGTGCCACGTTACGATCGCCGACCCACCAGAAACCCTTGAGCCCATTATTGGAGCAGATTCTCCGATCAGCCGAAACCGCTAAAGACGACGCTGCCGTCTTAGAAAAGATGAAAGAGATCATTCGCACGTACTCAAAAGGAGAAGACTCTTTATCCAGAACCAGTTCGAAGGACTCCGATTACGCCGACTTCACATCGGCTTGGGTGATGTCCGACGGGAAACTGGAGCGGTCCACGAGCACCCGGCAGCTGGCCCAGCCCAGGAAGGACGCCAGGACCGGCCCGTCCAGGATACCGGCGCCGGTCGCTATCGGCTGCAGGAGGTCCACGTCCACATCACAGTTCCAATGACAAGGGTTGTCGCTGGCGAGAGTGACCCATAAAGACTGAATACGCTACAGTGTGGTACGGCACAAACGTGTTAGTGCTTAGTGATTGCATCGTTCCTAGTTCGATAGCGCCATGCGAGTAAGAACTGAGCGAAGTAGGGGAGATCTACATTTGTTTTGTACTGACTACGATGTGAATGTTTTGTAAGGGTAGAATCATATCTCGGTTAATAGGACCCCTGTAGACGTAAAATCGTTGTAGGCATCCTCGATTTTGAGTTCTGTTCAAACTATTCATAAAGATCTTTTCAGGTGTGTGCCGTGTTAGGACATTCCACACTAGTACTAAAGATAATAGATGGATACATTTCCTTGTTCTAATAATGCAATACGTCTTTAGAATGTTGTGTTTTATTTAGATTGTCATGGAAAGAGTTTTAGTGGATACTCGGACTCGCTGTCTTGTAAAATAGATTTGAAAATAAATCGATTTTTATCGATGTGGTTTGTTTCTAGTACTGGCTAGTTTGAACAGAACTTTAATAACATTATTATCAATTCGAATTTCAAAGTAGTTTTTACTTTTGTATAATTTTAGATTTATTATGTTTAGTTATAATATTATTATTACTAACAGAAAAATTGACATAAAAATGTTGCTTTTTATATTTAATACGAGTCGATGGTGATGTTTTTGGAGTGAAAAAAAAATGGATTGTTGGCAAAGATAATACAGATGGTGCTAAATAGTTTGTCTTTAGATCTAAATTATTTAAGTTTTACATTTATTATACTTGCGTTAGGATTCAAATTCATTTTCATTGTATTGTTGTATAACTTCGGTTCAAATGGCCTATGTTTAGTATGTATTTATACAATTCAATTACTTTATATAATACTCGAAATATACATTTGGCATCGATATGTTGGTATTATATTTGATTTATTTTCAATTATATTTCGATATAATTCCAATAAAAAAATGTAAATGATTTTTTATTAACAGACTTTTTTTTTTAATTTAATACTTAGTGTATTGTGACAAGTTTATTTAGTTAGTTTAGTTCGACTAATGTTAGTTGTTAAGTTTCTAACGATATATAACTACCCCGCAAAATTGACTAATTGCAGATTTTTTTAAAATACTAAAACGTCTTGCATTTAATTATGAGATCATTCCAATATGGCGCCGGGGATTTGGCAATTTTTTTAATGATTCATTTTCGTTTAATTATCCAGTAATCTCATTTGTTTCTGAATGTAGGTTGTGAACGGTTAGAGCTTATAAAGGATCGTAGAAATTAATAAAATCACAAAAAAAATTTGATTGATTAGACTTTGTGAAAGCGTGATGTTTTGTCATCATTGCCATACGTCGTTAGTATACCAGAATAATAAAATAAAATATACACATTTTAATATATATATTTTTTCACAAACATTAAACACGATAATAATATTTATATAATCTGTTATTACCGTCCAATGCTGTCGTTTCTGTCATTGTCATGTATAATTTAATGTCAGTTAAATTAATGATAGAAATGACGTTCACTGCGATTGACTTCCGAACGATGTGTTGAATGTAAGTGAAAAAAAATCTGAAGTTAATAATTTTAGCACAGATAATAATAAAACTGCATTTCTCCCAGCGTTCGACGTACATCGTATTTTTATGTAGTATACATAAGAAAAGTAGTCATTGGATGTGTTTTCATTTTTATACTCGCTTTCGTACTTCTCAACGCTTCGCATATAACTTTATATCTGCTAATAATAAAAAAAACTGCATTTTATAGCTCTGCCCGTTTAGACGTATTAGGTCGGTTTATGGAGATACCGAGTGAAATTATGCGGGCATCAGAGTCTTTTTATAACTTCTAATATTTTCGACAATTCACAGGAATCTTATGTACAGAAAATAAAATTTTGTCAAGTATCTCAATCTCATTTCTTTATAAATTTCCACAAAAACAGCAATAAAAATAAAATGAATAGAGGCGTATTTCAAAACTATTTCCTCTTTGAATACTTAAATAATGAAAAAAATATTGCGCACATGAATTGGTAAATAATTAATTAATTTCCGAACGGGACGGTTACGGCTAAGTCGTATCGTCTCTTTCACTTAACACCCTTAACATATCTTCGTCTCTCTCTAAACAAAGCTCAGTTACAAATGTTTACCATAATATTCAAAACTTTCTTTCACTTTCACGTTTTTCCCGCGTTTTCACTGTCACATACGTGTTAATGTTTTGATAAATAAATGACAAAGATCTGTTAAACTCGACAAGCATTCTTAGCGCTTACTTCATATTGTGTTGAATAAACTCGACTGTAATTTAATCAATGTATATAAAATGTTGCTCTTCTGCCGTTAAAAAAAGTACATACAAAATTTGATTTACATTCATGGCGCGAAAAATGTTCTATAAGAACAATGATTAATGTCTATGGTATAGACTCGTTTTAATTGCCACTAGATATGTTTCAGTAAGTCTCATAAAAAAATTAAAGAATTATTACATATTATAATACTCTTCTTTTTAGTCGGCAATATTTATGTTATAATTAATACAATATTTTTGGTTTTCATTTAGATTTATTATAGCTATAACTAAGGATAAAATTGCAAATTGGATAACAACATTTCATGTTTTTTTCACAGCTAAGAATGCCTGTGTTTGATTGCCGCGCAGTTCCGTTATAGATACGCTGTTATCGTACTGGTATATTCTACACGGTGTGAAATGTGTAAAAGTTGCCACAATAAAAATATATTTAATGATGACATGGTGCTGGTCGCTATTTCATTTAAAAATTGATTCTTATAATAGATACTCAAATTTTGTTTTTATATACATTTTTTTCCCTTCGATATGCCTAATTCCTTAAGTTTTGTTTTTTGTCGTCGTATGTTCAGCCAGCATGTCTTATATTTATTTTTCTAGATCAGTGTATTAATTATTTTACACCTTGTATAACACAGTAATAGCATCGCTAATTTAGAGGCTAAGACCATAGTTTAGGTTACTGTCTTCTTCAACTCATCGTTACCAGTGACTATGCCATAGAGAATGTTATATTTCACTGAATAAATCATTTTACGTAATGGAATAATGATTTTTATTTTCATTCCCTCAACGGTCTATTGTATTTAGTTCTTATTTTTAACAATTTTATCGTTATAAATCTGTAGCTATTTTTAGGTAATTATACGCCTTAAATTACTGTTAAGAGCAAGACCTAATTGAAGAAAAATAATGCAATAAAAAATGCTGTCTATACTATAGTACCATTTCTTAAAAAAAATAAAAATAAAATTACTTCAAAACAGACTGTCAAACAGAAATACAATAAAAATAAGTTATTTTTACACAAATAATCATGAAGTAAATACTGAATCGTTCAGGTAACCGCGAAGCTTTGGAGATGACTCCGCGGATGCTAATTGCTCATTTTTGGGAGACTACAGTTTTCCTTCTTGTCATATTTGCCGCGTATCTGTCATTACGGAGTCTTCTGAGAGCCACTAGGTTCCCGAGGGTCTGCTAGGTATTAAATTTTATCTATTAGAACAACGAACGGTCCAGAGTTCTCTTATTCATGGACTCTAATTGTTTTGTGATTGAAAATATATAGTTTCATTTTATTCAGAAAAAGAAGTAACTCAACTACAACTAAGAATAAATATTTCATTTGCAGGATAAATCACCTCGACAATTCCATTAATTAGTCCTAGTAAATTACTTTTGGTAGTAAAGATGGAAGTTGATGCTATTCTATT
>DWEM01003690.1:0-10415 GCA_018245935.1 Agara belti belti | reverse complement strand
ATCGCTCTTTTAGCGATAAGACCGCCTATCGTCCACGCCTTCTTGTATCTATACCAATATTTGTAACTTTGTATACTCGGTGTGCAATATAGAGTCATTGTATTGTATAAATAGGGAAATTGTAAACATGTCTACATTCACAGATCTTCGGGCCCGTGCAGAGCATCCTGAAGTTCGAGACGTTCGAGGAGGTGGTGGAGCGTGCCAACGACACCAACTACGGGCTCGGCGCCGGCGTCGTCACCAACGACCTCACCACCGCCATGAGCTTCGCTAAGCACGTGCGCTCCGGTTCAGTGTGGTAAGCTCAATATACCGCTATATAATAATACACTCTATACATTATCGATGCAAGCACTACAACTATTATCTTGTTCGTTACCCCTTAGCGCAACGATAGATTGTACAAACTGAAAATATTGTATTCCTAGGTCATTAATATTGATTGTTTATGAATCGATCTTTGAGTGCAATGTTCTTGTGGAAATATTGTCAGAATGCCTGCACTTCTGTGAGCTAGAATTTTAATTAAGCAATGAATGTGTACCTTTTTTATCTAATGATCTGATTAAGATAATAAAAAAAACAATTAACTGTTAGCAGTCTTTAATGTCAAAATATTCAGAATAATAGTCCATCCGTACCACTCTGTACTATTAATAATCTGTTTTGTATTTCACAGGATAAATCTTTACGACCATGTAACTGGTCAGACTCCGTTCGGTGGTTTCAAGGATTCTGGAATAGGTCGTGAATTGTGAGTATCGAATATTTGTAGAAAACCAAAAACTACCTAATATTGGAAGCGGTTTATAACTATACATAAACAATTGTTCTGTATTTGGCTGTAGGTATCACGGGTGCCAATTATTTTATATAAACTCTTATCTTACATATATTTATGTGAATATTACTTATAAAAAAGATAATTGAATTTTGTATTCTCATCAAATGGTACTTTGGTTTTTGGACACTAGTAATGATCTGATCTAATAATGTGAAACTTAAGGGTCTCATGAGGCATTATCTAACTTCTATTCTAATGTTATTGCCTTAGTTAAGAATAGATCAATATGTAACCACAACTATGTGACAGAAATTTAATTGAGATTTACCACTATCCAATATTGGTTTTACGATTACAGAAAACCAAGGAAATTAGTTCAATTATAAATTGTGGACTATATTTAAGGTGTGCACGAATATATTAATTAATAATAATCACGCTTCTTACAGAGGAGAAGATGGCGTCAATCAATATTTGGAAGTCAAGACGGTAACCATGGCGCTCCCAAAGAAACCACAACTGTAAAAAGACAAACCTTCTGCATTTTTTAATATACGCCTTCATAATGTATCTTATTTATCTGTAATAAAGTATCTACTTATTACATCAAAGGTAGTTGTTTTATTTTTATGAAACATTGTTGGTTTGAATCAAAGCGAGTGTTACCGCGTGAAAGGTCGTGCGACTAAAACAAAATTAAATGATCGCCGCTAGTCGTTTCACCATTCGTAACGCGCGAAAATTCCCCGCAACAAATGTCCCGTAGCATGGTGGTAAGCCAAAAAAATTATCTATTGAATGCCTTTGTTTATTATTCGGCTCACGAAACCGCTTATTATCGAAATTCAGTTATCGCTTTCTGTACAATTTTCCACTCGAATTCCATCAATTGACATCGTTTCAAAAACTACCTACAATTGACCAATCAATATAATTGTGTGACAAGAGAATCTACGTGATGTTACTATTTGAACCTTTCTGCGTCTGCAGATGTACCAAATTTGCTGTTAGACACATGCAATTGCCTCCATACAATAAAGACCGCTTTTTATGACTACTACAATCAGTGTTTCCACAATCTCGTTTGCTTAAATTACGACCGAATAGAACAAATAGAGTAAAGATGACGGAAACCCAAAAGGTCTTCATTTAGATCTGTCTATCATTAGACCGCATATTGTCACCCCGTCCTGGGTAATATCACAAACACCTTACAAATACAAAACCCGCTTCCAATCAGTCTGGATTACCACCATTGGATTGACATTGACGTTTGTCGATCATCTTAAATAACCTAGGCTGTCATTAAATCACTTCCTGTTTTCACAGGAACGATAACAAGGAAAAAAGTTACCTACAATCACTCACCCACAATCTTGTACTGTTTTTCAGTGAGATGTTTAGAGACCATGCCGCATACGTGAGCGCCGAGCGAGTGTCCCACGCAGGTGATCATTTTAGCCAGGGCGCCTGCTTGTGTGATGTGCGAATATAGTTGGGCCGTGCATTGAGCTGCCAATCTGAATTATAGAAAAAGTACTTGCAAAAGTTGCAATGTCATAACTACATTTCAGTATAAGAGATGGCGCTGTCCACTATCTCAAATCACGGTATCGAAGTTTTTATACATTAGTGTTTGGATTCAAGACGATTAACCTGACAACTGTAAAGCCAGAAACAGGTCCACATAGAGTAGCAAAAATATTTGTAAGCCCGACTGGTATTATTATTCATAAATAAAGGATTATCTAATTTTATGACTACTTATTAGTTACTTTTCTATTACTTATTAAATATTCGTACTTGTATCTGCATTTAAACTAAGTATATCGAATTTAAACAAATAACTTACTCACTTCATATTTGAAAGGGAGGAGAGGTAACAAGGAAACCTTGTTAAGATTGACCAGTCTACCATGAACACATTATAGTCTTTACGCGACAAATAAGCTGAAAAACAAAAATAATATGAGTACCAGGAATAGACTAAACGTGTTTTATGGAACAATGATAATAAATTTGTGATTAAAGGTGTTGTTTGATTACATGAATTCCTATTAACATAACTATGCATTACATTTTAAACAAGAGCTTGAATAACTGTATTTGCTTCTTCCCATTCGGTAGACCCAGATATTTGTAATCATAGAACCCCATAGACAGGCAATATGAAAAATCGGGCTAGTTCCGTGCAAGTCAATGTTATAATTACGTTAATTGAGTGTGTGACGCTATACTGATTTTGGATCTAGGTTTTTGATGAGTAAATCGATCCGTGAGACTGGCTGCAATCAATTTTTACGTCTTACTGGGCATGAGTTTTTCGCGCTTTTACTTGAGGACTTGCAGGCGCGCCTACGCCGCTTTGATATAGCAGATTTACTCACGCAGAAAAGGAAAGTGGCTTTATAATGCAATGTCAGGTTTTTTCCATTACGTTTCGTTTCACATTGTAAACGTACCCAACATTAGCAGATAAGAAAAATTGTTTCTTGCCCAATTTTAAAAGCAACGTCAGTTATCTTTACTGAAAAATTAATAACAATTAATCGCACTGCACACTCAATGCTTTATTAAGGTTATCTGAGTTGTGATTGCTATTGTGTACACCCATAAGTTCATAAAGAAAATACTCGTAGATCCAAAATAGACAACTAAATTCACGAATCAGATCTGAGCAGCCGGAAATCGAACTCGGAACTTGATGCGTGGTAGACCGGTATTAATTATGATTTACATGAAAAATGTATAGCGCAACCACCACGCCACAAATGAATAAAAATATTATTATATAAAAAGAACGCGCACACGAAATTAATCGCCCTCTGAACGATCGAAGCAAAAACTCAGGTGACATAACTCATGCCCACTGGAATATAGTTACAAAGGGTGGTAGCTAATCATATTTGTATAAAAGCAGTTCATTACATTCACAACTCACCATCACGCAGAAATGTCATTGGCGTCTTTGAAACAGTGCCGTTAAAGCCATGTATAATGAGCACATTCTTTCTTGTAGGCTTCCAACCGTGTTTCCTCAGGTTGAAATGTCGAACATCTATCCACTGTTGAAACGGATGTTCCCTATTCAAAACGAAATCTCAATAGGTACGTGTAGATCAATTTTACGATAGTTTTCTTTTGTATTAATTTACTTCCTGCCCAAAGATTTATAGAGAACCATGTTAAGGTATTCCATATTAGGGATAATGGTAAATACATTCTGACCAACCTCAGGCGCAGTTTTTAAACAAAGATTACAGTAATAAGTAATATATTAGACAAATGTACACTAAATAATAAAAGTATGTTGATAGTGATGCAGTATAGTTCTTGATTGCATTTTTTAGCAACACGAGTCTCATAAACAGGGACGAATTTCTTAGTAATTCCCTCCTTGCACATTTTCAGCGGGACATTTAAAAATCGTACAAGCATTGAGTTGTGAGCGCTTCAATACCATAATACTTACGGTGTAAATAAATAAAAGTTGATCTCGCTATCAGGACACCGCCACTCACGCTTCATTATACACCGCCAATATCGGAAGTCCACCATAGACAACAAATTGCTTTCCGCTTGAGGCACTGCAAAGGTATGGTTTATGTTTACGACTAGCTGTCCCCGCGAATTCACCAGGGTGGAATAATGTTTTAGTGGGCTATACAGTAAAACTACACAGGAATGACTCCGCCTAATATAAGCCTTATTAGTTTAATAACACATATCTTTTTATTATTCCATTTAGCTTCTAGTAATCTATGTTGATTTAAAGAAAAAATTACATAACACATTTTCATTCAAAACATGCGATTGGTTTGTGAGATAATTTATTATTATAGTGAAGTATAGCGCAGTTATTCCACTTTCACCGTCATTCTTGACCACGGCAGCGAGATGGGTCGCCAGGTGCATGCATAAACTTGATTGAAAACTCATATCAACAATAACATTAAATTATTATCGATCAATCAATCAATCAATTATACTGACTCATTGACAAATTTAAAACTCTAGAAACTGAACGTTTCATAATGTTGTATATTCTAAAAAAAAATATAATTAAAAATAATCTTCTGCCAGATATTTATTATACAAATGATAACCTGGTTTATGGCTAAGTTTATACATTTAATTGTCCTCATATGAAAATAAATTTTTATATATAAATTTCATTTTATCGTTTTATTTTTCTAATAGAATAACAAGTATAAAAGTAATTAACAGGTTAGGAAACAATGACTTTACTTCCTTTAAACCTGTATTAGTTACTGTCCCCAATTACGTTCCTACAATTTTGCATCATGTAATCTGGATAGCTATTGTGCTTTTTAAATACTGCGAGATCTGAGTCCCAAGCCTGCCTGTCTTAAACTTTCTTTTCGTATAAAGAGATGTTGGAATGGGAAATACTTCGTCTTTCCCCATTGTTGGAACTGTTTTCACTCACATTTAGTTTTTAAGCGATGTCTAGACATGAAAAATGTAGTTTTCGCGGATAACTAACAGCAGACATGTAGAAGAAAATAGTTAACGCTATTTTGTATTATATAGATTGTAGCGTTCAAATTAAAACGTTTAAGTTAAACCTACTAATTTTCAAACCTAAGCTAGGTATTCTTTAAACACGATAGACTTACCATTTGTTGTTATTATAAATGAAATAGGTAATAAAAAAACACATTTAATCACACTCATTTCCTAAAACAAAATTTCTTTTCAGCCGAACTCTATAACTATAATACGTTATTTTTAATCGATGCCACGGACTTTTATCATCAAGCTATTATTTATATGTAACAATGGCAGGCAGAGTCAATCCGACTACTAAATTTGACATCGTTTTACATGTTGCGAGTGATTTCAACGACAACGGTTAAGGCAGTAGCTCTCGTTCGCCACTTCGCGGTAAACTGTCGATCGATCGAGAAAGGCTTGAACCACACCAACATCTATTTCCATCCACACTATCACTACAAAATTCAACGAGACTTTAAAAGAATTAGTTCTGTTAGTGAAAAAGTAATTGTGTCACTATGGGTAAGTCATACAAACGATGGTTGAATTTTAACAACTTATTCCGAAGTGTAACGCACATGGCCTTGCATGCATAAGTCTCGATGAACTTTTGATACAGTTACATTTTATAATTTAAAAATCTATATTTTCTTTTTCTTTTTTTTTTTAACTTAGTAAAGGACTTTGTCGCAAAGCGACCATACCGTCCCGTAAAAAACAACACACACATTTAAACAAACAAAAAAAAAACAACAAAACACAACAAAAACAAAAAATTAAAATTAAACTTTAGATAGAGCTAAGCTATATTTTCTTTTTATCAGCTGCGTTTTTACATCTACGTATGCAGTGGACCGGAAAATTATTCCTATAAGGCCTAGTGAAAAGTCAACACTCGCTGAGTAAACTGTTATACCTGGTTCTATATCCAAAACGATTGTTTTCCAGTAGACTACCTACCTAATGTAGTAATGTAATGTAATGTAATGTAGTAATGTACCTAATATGACGACGAGGAACCGTTAATACCATATCTATCGTTATGGAGTTGAGTAGTTAATAAGCATACTTTTAAATGTAAAACATTGCTGCTACTCCTTGCTAGATTGCTCCTACGACGTAATAGATACAAGTTATTGTGCAGGCATACAATAAAATTGATATAAATTAATATCAGGTTTATTTACAAAAAAGAAAATAATATGACAGTTATTACTTTAAACATAGATAAAATAACTTGTTACGATACATGGGTTTTAAAATGTAACTGTTATTTTCGATAGGAGATTATTAACTGTGGATTATATAAAATGTCGAACATCTACGTAATTGTTTAATAATATTAGCAACGCGTTTTATGTTTAAAATATTGATTCTATAAATTTGTTGTTACGTAGGTATATTCATATATAAATTTATTTGCTTATCAAACATGAATATTTCATAAACATAAAGACTAGTTTTACATTAAAATTAGAGATTTTGGTCATACGACATAACAATTATATTATTATTATTATACCATCACGCCAGGTCCATAACAACAATTATAATATTGTATATAATAATAAAAATCAAAATATTCACGTTAAAAATTTCTTTATTCTCGGATCCAATCGATAAATACGGATTCACTGTTATTTATTAATACATTGGCATCCTTACTACTACTACTGCGGGCATTTGTGGAGGTGAGCTTTTACAAAGGATGTAACCGAATGGATTAATATCAAATTTAAATAAACCTTGCTCTCACTATCCTTAAAGGTCATTGTCAAATTCCGCCGCCACCGTTACACATGAACTTTGTGATTTGTTCATGATAAAGAAAATTATTCAATCTAACTTGAAAGACCTTTTAAACATAGCAAAATAACAAAAAAAAATTCTGCGGTTTGAAATATCAGTCTGGTCTGACTGGTCATGATCAGTCATTCGCTGACGAAGGTAATGAACGAATGACATGTAGTTAACTAGCTAATAAACCGAATGAAAAATGTTCGTACACCGACTACGTTAATTAAACATGATTATACCAAAGTGTTGATTTCATTGGTTATTTAAAATTATGTTTTGTGACAATACTCATAACATAATAAATCGGTAAGTCATAATATTGTATTAATTAATAAATACAACATTCATAATATCCACATACACATTGTTGTCCAATGTTTCATCACCGTGGTTATCATGAAAGTGTATTGTAAATCCACTTTAACTATCTGTAATTACTACCTGCTTTATTTTAGTAATTATTTCGTTGGAATAGATTATTCCAGCCATAAAGTACTAAAGTAACCTATGCCAGTAGCAGTACCTCTTTGCCTATTAAATTATTATACCTATACCTATATCTATTAAGAGTTTGACAATAATAACAGCTTCATTTATTTGGTTGGCAGTATTTACCACAGATTATGAACGCCTGTATTAGCTCGTAACATCAGCACGTAAAACGGAACGATACAATGAATTATTAAGCCGGCACATTTATCTTCTATTTCAAACACATTTAACTTAATATTATGACTTAATAAATGAAAATAAACAGAATGATTTTAATGTTTATCTCAAATTCTGTTTTTTATGTAAGCAATTTCATAAAAATATAATTAGTTAATATCCTGTATTTTCCAGTTATCAGAGTTCTTTTTGGGTTGAAACACTATGTTTATGTTTAAAAAATCCTCAGTAATTCTTAGTTATCGTCGTGAATATGTATGATTTCAAATTTTTTTGTATTGCAAGTACATTAGAAAACTGTTTAGTACCCATACATTTTACAATGAAAAGGCTTTAAATGTGTTGTAATGTATACATGTATACAAAATTAAGTTGTATAAAATATAAAATAAATAAAAAATATGAAGATAATTCACTTAATCTTCTCGTGTTACATTTATTATTCGTTACAGTACTTACATCTTGATATTACAGTACCAACTGCCTGTGACTATATCCAAATAAATATTACGTAAATATTGCGGCTCTTGGCGAAATTCATTCAGTACGATTATTTATCTTTAGAGTTAAGCATCTACTCTCGTTGTGAAAAAAAAAAAGTATTTAAATTTTTCGCTATTAATCGGTGACAGATTAGTTCAAGAACATTTATTTATTGAATAGTAAGTAAATGATGAAAAAAGAGTTTTAGAGCTATGGACACCTAAATTAAAACGCAACGATTAAAGGTTAAATACTGTTTGCTTGAACTAGCGACTTAGGCAAATACATACTATATATTCTTGCACCAGTAAACAAAAACCCATGTCTTAAATATGGAGTGTAGAAGCAATTCTTCCCATTCCGTAGTTTGTTCTGAAACATTAGGTTCCAGTAGTTATGCTTTTAAGATAATGTCAGAGATCAAATTATTTTAACGTCCGATAAAAAGATAAAATGAGATTAGAGAAATAATATTGAGCAAAAGCAGATTTTTTTTTTCATTTTTCAAATAATCGTTTCCAATACGCAAATAATCCACAGTAGCTACTATATATTGTAGTAAAATTTAACTTTTATAAGTACAGTAGAAACTCGATTAACCGGACTAATTGTTGCAGTTAGGCATTCGGATAATCGAAAATTCGGATAATCGAAAGTATGAAGAAAATCAGGTTTTAAGCATATGTAATATAGATAATGTTATATGTTTAATAAAAAAACTAATAAATATCAACGAAAACGAAAATCAATGTTTATTAATAAATTATTAAGAGACATACTTATGTACGAATAATTTGTATACAATATGTATTTGGTAATTTGCATTGGTAATCATAGAATTAAATATACAGTAAGTTTAATTTGGTTTAAAATATTTGGTAATTGTCATTTGACGTAAGCCACTTTTTCTCTTCATTGCTGCTATGTCACGAATTCGTTTCAGCTGTAGTAAACTCACAGTATCACTCTCTGTTTGCTTTTCAAACCAGTTGAGAGCTGTTTCTAGAGCATGAAGTGCTTCATCATGAGATGGTCCTGTATCATTTTCGACGTCTTGATTTTCTTCTGTTTCATCTTCTTGCATTTCCTGCTGTTCATTTCTCTGCAATATGTTTTCTACGATTTCGTCATCCGACATAATCTGAAAGCCTTGATCATTACTGTCACAAGTGACCCACTTTTTCATATCATCATCATCACAATTCTGGCATATTTGTATCTTTGACATAAGTTCGTTAATATCCTCCAAAATAGAATCATCCCTATTAGTTATTGCACTTTCATTCTCCCTATTTAGTATTTTGTTCCAAGCCTTGTTTAAAGTCTTCCTTTCAATCAAATCCCATGCATCTACAATCATGTAACAACACTCCTTTAAATTCATTCCTTTATAAAACGATAAAACGACTTCTACATTGTCTTCATCAACAGATAGCAATCTACGTAGAAGTTGTTTTCTATAAAGTCGTTTCAATGTTTCAATTACACTTTGGTTCATTGGCTGTAGCAAAGATGTCACATTAGGAGGCAAAAATTTGACTTTAAACTTGCCATTTTCTCTCTCTAACAGTTCTGCCGAAGGATGGGTTGGCGCATTATCCAGTAAAAGAAGTACATTTCCTTCTTTACCAATTTCGTTTTGTCTTTTTTTTACTTCAGGGATAAAAGTGTTGTCATACCAGTCAATAAATAGGTCAGTGTTCATCCATGCGCTTTTTTGATTTTTGTAAATTGAGGGCACCCTGATATTTTTGAAACATCTGGGGTTTTTTGGTTTTCCGATGAGAAGCAAAGGTATTTTATGGGTCCCAGTAGCGTTAGCGCAAACTAAAATTGTTACCCGCTCTTTGCTAGTTTTATATCCTGGAGCTGAATTCTCTCGCCTAGAAGCTAAAGATTTCGAAGGCAATGACTTCCAGTTCAATCCAGTTTCATCAGCATTATAAACAAAATCCAAGTCATAGTTATTTTCGTCTAAATTCTTCTTTAAATTATCTTTAAAAAAGTTTGCTGCATCTACGTTAGCTGACATTTTTTCACCTTGTATTTCCAATTCTCGTATTCCATGACGAGATTTAAATCTGTACAACCATCCGTTACTTGCCACAAAAGATTCATCGCCACCTAATTTATTATTCAACTCTAACGCTTTTTCACACAG
>DWEM01003689.1:0-10417 GCA_018245935.1 Agara belti belti | reverse complement strand
CAAAAGCTTGTAATTAATATACCCTATATTGATCAGTGATCATGTAGCATTCAATTGGTGAAAGAATTTTTGAAATCTGTCCAGTAGTTTTTGAGCCTATTCGTTACATACACACACACACACAAATCTTTCCTCTATATAATATTAGTATAGATATAGTATAGATTGACATTGACAAATATATTGACAAATGGATTGGCCCATTGGAGCAGTGGTTATTGAACTAAGGGTTGTGGGTTCCAGTCTTATTTAGGACAAATATACATGTGATGTGCATAATTATTTGTTCTGTGTCTGTATGTAGTAATATTTTTGTCCTGAAATGTATAAATGTATTTTATCAGCTGCCTGGTTACCATAACACAGTTGCTGACTAATTTGGTATCACATAACTGTGTGTGAAGATATGATTATTATTATTGATGAAATACAGAAACACTAAAAAATTGTTAATACACAGGATAACCAGTATCGGGAGGAAGTGGAGATCGACCCTCGTGTTCACAGGAGGCTTATTGGCCTGAGAGGGAAGAACATCAAGCGCATCATGGAAGAATACAAAGTGGACATTCGGTTCCCTAAGCATGGCGATGATAGTGTTGTGGTTATTACTGGCGAACAGGACGACGTGCTTGATGCGAAAGAGCATCTGCTTAATATAGCAGAGGAATATGTAGGTTTTATTTATGTTTTAATGCTTTTCCTACATATGAATAACACTACATTAAAGTCTTAAAAATTCAAAATATATGTCACAAAGAAAAATGTGTTGCTGGCTGGTCGAGGTTAGTCTTTATGAAAGTAGCTGATAACATCCCCTCGTGGGCGCTGGAAGTTGGGGGGGAGGGGGTGCGATGAATTTATTTGGAGGGTGAGGGCTATGCAATGACTATACATATTTAAAATACATTGATTTTGGGGGCGGCTTAAAAATAATTATTTTTCAAAACAGGCAGTAAGCGAAATAAATTTGAGAATCTATGGTCTAATCTAGGTGAACGAGTGTTGCTGGGTGCTTATGAGATTTCTGAGAAATAACATTGTTGTTGTTGAAACTTTGAAAATCACTTCAGAATACCTATGTATTCTTATTATGTCACAATAATGTTGAATGATATGTAGGTGTAATGGTAAACTATCAATTTTGTTGTGAACAGCTTCAAGATGTGGCGGATAGATACCAGCGTCCGGCAGCACCGTCACTGGACTTCGGAGAAATGCTGAGTAACGAGAACACCAGCAGTAGCGGCGGCGGAAGTGGTACTACTGGAAACTCTAGCGCTCCCGCTGCCGGCTTCGTGGTGAAGGGAGGGCCGTGGGAGCAGCGCGCACCCGACACGGCGTCCACGCACGAGTTCCCTACAATGCCGGGCGCACCGCGAGCGTCCACGCCGCAGCAGCCTTCGCCGGCCGCTTGGGGTCCGCGTCGCTAACCGACTGTCCTGGGACCAACCACCAGTGATGAGGAAGCTGGAGGTCTAATTGATCATGCAGATCTGTCCCTATTTGTAATCCTCGCGACTCGTACTTTGCTCGACTGTTCGGCCTATATTGTTATGGTAGACGTGGTAAGGTCGTTGTTCCGTTTTTATATAACGATAGAATTTATATGCGTCCAGTGAAATTGCTGCATTTCCCATAATGGATTTGGGGACCTTGGTATGACATAGATTGAGTATGAATTGATTGATAAGTAAGTGCTGAACGCCATACACAATACGGAATTATCAATAATAATTCTATTGATTTAAGTTGTTTGATGAATTAATACACATACAATTAATAATATATGGAATAATAAAATTATAGTTATATATAATTATACTTCATGAACCATTATTAAGTGCATGTATAGAAATTTCTATGTACTTATTGTTTTAAATGGCAATGAATTATGTTATCATAATAATTTTCATTATATATTTTTTACAATTATATACATCTAGTGTTGCCTATAACATAAATAAATCATTATTGTAATAAGACAAAAATAAATATTTTTACAAAGTAATTTGTACATAGCAAATTGTGTTTGAAATATTAATAAAATCTTTTACAGGATTACTATTTTTTATTTGATTCAACAGGATCATTTAATAGTTTTAAACCACTATTTATTACTAGATTTTATTCTTGCAAGAATTTGAATTTCCAAAAACCAATCATTACATTAATTTTTTTTACTACCCAAGACATTTAAAAATGATACCGAAAAAGTAAGATTATTAACATTTGCTATCAGTTTCTAAATAATAATAATGTGTTGACTATCTAACAAAAAATGGTTAAATTATTAATTGAAATTATTCATCATTGGTGTCATCATCAAAAAATTTGAGCGATAGGAGAAAATATAACTAATGCCGTCCCCTCACCAAATAACATAATTACTAATACCTATGGGTACCCTTTATTTAAATGTTTTGGGTACCCTTTATTTAAATGCGGGAAGCATCTTAGATTGGCCAAATATTATATGGATACACTTTAGTCAAAAACTGGCATGCCTCTAACTTTTAAACAGACTAATTAGGTTGTTCCAAATTCCCATGATCGCAGAAAATCTTCTGACATATTGCCAGATACTACTTGACGATATTACGAAGAGAACTGCAATTTTATTCGAACATCCCCTTCCTGCTATGAAATTTCCTCGTTTAAATAAGCATTTACACAACGTACATGGCTATTATCCAGACTGGTATAAATAAAGGCATAAAAAATTTACATCTTTGTTATTTAAGTTTTTGCTGTTCCTATAATTGTTCTTAAAATTGATGATTATAAATTTTTCTTTTTGATTATCATTCACCTTCTCGCCTTGTCATTTACAAGAATATTATTCCCTCCAAGGCATCATCATTGACCTCAGCTCAATTTTTTATTTTGTCGAAGTTTGTAGAAATTTATCAATAAATTCCCAGTTTAAAAGTATAAAGTAGTTTGTTTTTTAAAAACCACGCGATTTATAACATATTTTTGTGATTTACATGTAAATTTAAAATGAAAATCCACCCTTTAATAAGCTATGCTAAAGAACTAAAGAACAAAGCATAGATAACTACTAACATATAAATAAATATATAAATAACTAAGTATTTATATATTTATTTATATGTTCTTTTGTTATTTGGCTGCTATCTCGACGTTATGAGATTAAAATGTATAGCTGTCATTGTCACTGCATGTCAAATTGTTGTAATTAACATATCAATAATCAATTCAAATGGTCTACATAAAGTGCCGTTTGTTTTTCTATGAAATACTAAGTATCAGACATAATTAAATACAGCATAATCTATTTCTCGTTAAGTTTTTGAAAGTTCTTTCAAGTTAACAAACTTACCGCCATGCCTGTGTATTATAAATGGTATATTTCTATGTTCTACGAGTTAAACATGTTTGTACAGCAATATATTACTAAGTATATCAGTATTATTACAATTAATTATTTTCAGGAGTTCTGTTAAAAATCCAAAGCCTGATAATTACTATTACCCAAGCATAGAAGTCTGTTCCCACCCACTAAAAACTGAAGTGATTAGTACCGTAAGTATGTAAATATAGGGTTTATTAATTTTATTACTGTTGTTCCTACTTTATCAGAAGGATTGAGAAGCACGATGCAGGTTACAATGTAGCCAAAATGTATGAGTGGTGTGTGTTTAGAAAGCATCAATTCAACTGTGGCATATATCAAGAATTATTTTGAACCATATTTATATTAATTATTTCAGAAAATCAGTGCAAACAAAAATTTTGTTGAGAGCCTACAAAGATGGAGTTCACCTTTTGAAGAGTTAGATCCTTTATTGAGGTTTGAACAAATGAATCTGGAGGAGGTCAGTGTTATAATATTAGGACATAATACAGCTATTGTGGCCAAAACTATCTCGAATCTGCTATGGTCAGCTCATAGGTGATAAACAACATATTGTTTTTAGTGTTGAATGAATCCGACAACCCCTTGGTCAAATTTCAATTCATGTCAATATTAAACATTTTCTGATTAATAATGTTCTTTTATTATTTGCTTCTCTAATTTGTTATGGAACTTAAATAAAAAATTGATATTTTGTATTATTACTTACATTACAGGACACTGTCTTATTAGAAGTTGACCATGGTTCTATGAATTATGCAAAAGCATGGAGTTCAAAACGGACATTTATACTGAACAAATATACTACTGGAGAAAAATTAACTATTGTCAGTAGCTTTTTACCTGGAGGAGAAAAAGGTTATTATTACAGCATAACACCATACTTCTTAATAAACATTACAAGCAGTATATTAAATCAAACTGAGCTGGATAAAGCCAAAGAAATCGTATAAGCTGTAAGAGCTATTTGGGAAATAATCTTACAATAGCTGCAGCTCAAAATACTTATTGTGTTAGTGTCTAGAGTTTAATACTCTTCTACAATATGATACAGTGCTGCTAATCATGGCTTTAATGTTAATTGAATTTTATCAGTCAAATAATAAAACATTATGTAATGTATCGAATTCTTTACTTCACAACACTTAAATGCACTGCACCCTTCTGACTATAAATTTATTAAATGCTTTTATATTTCATATTTCTGGAGGTAATTTACTAACAGTTTTTTTTTTTCTGTTATTTTATTTTAAGTTAGTTCATTTTCAGCATTCATAAGGCAGGTATCTAATTTGAATGAGAAAGTTAAGCATAGACTAGAGCAGTTGGACGATTTTGATGAGACCTCTGTAAGGAAAACAATGGGACTAAGTCAACAGGAGTTTGTTACAAAAATCCATGTGCTTGGTGATGAAATAAGAAAGGTATTTTTTTTATGTTAACTGAACAGCAATGGAGGAAGTGATTTTGAGGACACTGATTGTCTCCACTAGCATACCTTTACATACAACAGGCAAACATATCTTAAAAACTAAAATGAATATTGTTATTAACAATTTCCCAGTAGAAAATTGTGTGTAAGTTGCGCCATGCCAAACCAACTATGTATTAGAGTAGAACCATTTACATTTGGTTTACATTTTGATAGTGATTCAAAAGTGATAAAAGAGAAATTGATCGAGGTAATTAAAGTGGTTGATTTCCTAAAATAGTTAAATTTTATTAAACTACAGTAACCAAGCTGATTTTATTCAGTAGCATGTGTGCAGCAGTCCGATGTCTCTATGACATTTACAATTTTCCACCATTATACATTTGAACATAACATTCAACATTAAATACATATAAGACATTTCATAGTTAATTATATTTTTAAAAAACATTCTAAGTGGACTATAAGCATTTAAACATGAGTACCTACTCAGGACAAGAGACCCAAACCTAACAAGGGCTGGTCACTAATTTCAGCGATTGTGTTCCATAGACAATTTTTTATAACTACATAATTTACAGGCCTGGAATTCTGAGCAAAGGGTAAAAGCGTTTAAAATAGGAATACAGTGTTCAAAGTTATTATCTGACATAAATGTTATGCAGTTTTACCCCAGCAAGTTTGTTCTAATTAGTGACATACTTGATAATTTTGGTAATTTGGTGTTTGACAGATTGAAGACAAAAAGTTTCGGGTAAGTATGTGTACTGGCTATCATAATGTACAATACAATATATATTTACTAGCTGACCTGTGCAAATTTTTGCACAATATAATAATGACTGACAGAATCGAAATGGTGTTTTTTAAAATGGTTTATTTTACAATACTTTAAAATCAATATTGCTAAAAATATCTGACAGTATTATGGAATAAATATAATATTTAATGTTCAAGGGTACTCATTTAACGATATTGCAAAAAGAGTTAGTAGTCCTTATGTAAATAAATATTTAATTTCTGCAAAGATTAAGTTTGTCTTTATTATTATTACTTAACTTTTATTTACGATGTCCGCTATCTGACAACTGTCTTGTTTGTTAGAATATGTTGTCAATAAATAGCGCCTCCTACAAAGTCACGGACAGGCAACATTACTGAATTTAAAAATAAATTCCTTTTTTGAACCAAAAAATTAACTTATTATACGTTTTATGGAGAATATTAGAATTAGATACTCGATACAATATAAGTATTTATCTTTTTATGAAGCTAATTTAAATAATTTGTCCAAGGGTCTGAAAACTGACTTGTTGTATAAACCAAATTGTTAACAGTTGTCAACAGATTCCATCACTGGGTTGTATGCAAAAAAAAATGTTTTTGTAACGAAAACATTATGTTTACTGTGTTTGATAAAGAATTGACGAAGATCTCACGCATCTACAAAAACACCTTTTCGAAATTATATATAGTTATTTACACTTTATTGTTATAACTAAAGTTAAGATGTACAATGGGTGGACTTGGCATTGTAATGCCTCGTGGCGTTACCTTCCCCTTCACCCAATATATATGTAATACACAAAATTTTGTTTGGCTGAAGTAAATGTACGTATTGATATTTAATTGTATAATACAGAGGTACAGATGTAAGCCGCATCCAGGATATAGACCCAAAACAGGTCCCAGAAGCAGCAAAGGAAACATGTCAGAATTGGATGTTTAAAATGGCTTCAATCAGAGAACTGTTGCCACGCCTCTATATGGAGATGTCATTGCTAAAATGCTATGTATTTATATCTAAGGATGAGATCAGACCAACCATTGGAAGACTTACAACAATGATCAGGGGAATCGGTAACCCATTGGTCGCCATGTATTTGCGAGTCTACCTTTGTAATATTGCATCTAAATTACTGGGCAAAGAAAGTGAGGAGTATTTTTATGAGAACTTAAAGGAATTTCTCGTAGATTATCAACAGGTATTTAATTGTTTATTCACAGAAATATAAACTTAACATTAGTTTGCTATAAATACAGCGTCGGTTTTATTAAAATTACAATAAATTTTCTCGTTATTTGTTAGTTTTGCTCACATCATATGTGATACATTTGCAATGTTTTAGATATATCATCCCATGATAATTAAAAAATCAAACACACAGCTCTTGACTCTTGACCAGTATTTGAGCCTTTATGTCCCAGCGCTGGACTGGTTGCTTTATGGCACTCTAAATTCGAGTAAATGCAAACTGAGCCTTTTAGAAGAATTTCTTGGGCAGTGCGAGGAAATGGAAAACAAGTGAGTAACATCACCTGAAAACTATATACCAATCTTTTATTATATCAAACACCTATCATTGTGTAGTTTCTAATTCCTTATAACTACTGCCTCCTTTTTAGCGAATTATTTTTGTGCTGTGTCATATCGGCATTCGACTCCGAGAGTATTATAAAGAAATCAAATGAGATATTGGGAATGATTCAAAAGTCTGCAGATAAAATGGGTAAGTGGCTATGTTCGCCTCAATTATGTAATTATTTATTAATATTCACACTATGATTCTGGTATTGTGTAATGTAAGAAAAATAATCATGTCATGTCATGTCATGCCCTTTTACCCATGATGAAATATTAGTATCCTAAATGCTATAATATTTGAAATCGTACTACGTTACAATATTTACCGAATGGAATCTATTCATATAGTATAAAACAAACTCGCTTTCCGCTGTCTGTCCCTAATCCCTATGTATGCTTAGATCTTTAAAACTACGCAACGGATTTTGATGCGGGTTTTTTTAATAGATAGAGTGGTTTAAGAGGAAGGTTTATATGGATAATAACATATGTATAATAGTATATGTAGTGATACGTCGAAGTGAACTAAACACACATTTTACGAAATTCTACCTTCGAAGGGAATTGCGGGGGCGCGATGAAGTCGCGGGCAAAAGCTAGTATTTTTGTAAAACTAAAATAGTATACTGACATTCAATAATTAAATTATTTTCGTGTACGACGCTCAAGTCTACTATAAGTGAGATTCGATTTGAAGAGACTGGTCGTCTTAATTATTTAGTAGTAGTAGTGCCGCAAATGCGTGGTCGCCTTAGTTTTGTTTGTATCCTTATAAAAAATTATATACCCGGTCCACAATTGTAACATCTACGAGTCACAAATGTAGAATGCATTTGTTAAATCTAACGCTTTTTCTTATGAAATGATTATACGTTAATAATGTTGCGTTTATTATATTTCGTCAATAACGTATTTGCAGTGATGTTAAACCACGCACTGGCATCCCTCGGCGAGCATCTTTGCAACGCGAATTGCTATCGTCAGCTATCGTCCGAGTCCTTGAGCCAGACTTGGTGGAAGATTGCCAGTAACATGAACTCCACCGCAGATTTCCTCCAAGTCCTGGAACCTTGGCTACAATTCGTCTGCACTCAACTCTCGGTGTGTGTATAAACGTATTTTCGGCTTTACAATATTGCAGAAATTTAAGTTGTAATTATTGCGCAGCATGTGGCATCAGAACTAGTGAAAGTAATTATTTGGGGTTTTTTTATTGAACTCCTAGGATGTTTAGTATATGAAGTTTATAAATTATCTGAACATTTGGTTACCACCGAAGGTTATCTATTAATTGAGTGATTACTAGCAGTATATAATTTTTTCTACATAGACTTTAACAAGATTTGAATTTGAATAGGATTTGAAAATTAAAAAGCTACTTTAGTTTTTTTTTAAGTTTTAAATTAAAGTAAGTTCAAGTTATTTTAGTTATTAAGTTACGATTCTTCAACACTGTGTTGTTAAATAATTTTTTACCATTGAAAATTACCATTTTTCAACATAACATGGAATATATTACATTGTTTATCATAGATTCGGAAGCAGTTAACATTAAAATAGTTATAACTTTTAGACTCAACACATCAACATAATCTTACGTGGGACTATTCGTTACTTAATCAAATCTCGGAAGCCCGTCGACGATTACTCGTCTCAGATTCAGGCAGTCGTTAAAAGAATGCTGAAATCAATCCCTGACGTGGAAGAATTATTTCTGATGGTAAGATTACGCTTCACTACATAGTATAAAACAAAGTCGCTTTCTCTGTCCGTATGTCCCTATGTATGCTTAAATCTTTAAAACTACGCAACGGATTTTGATGCGGCGTTTCTTAATAGATAGAGTGATTGAAGAGGAAGGTTTATATGTATAATAAAATTTGTATAATAATATATGCCCGGGACTAGTATATGTATAATTCTAAGCGCGTTTGATCTCTAAACGCTTTACCGCCTGGTCACGCCTGGAATTTTAGCGCGGTGCGAACGTTGAAACGTGTTTGAGCGAATTTTTCGAGCGAGTCTTCTCCTTGTTCATGCTTTGCCCTACTCGTTGGGTAACCATGCAGAGCGTATTAATAAATAAGTCTTAATTATCATAATGTTATTATTTATGTGGTCGCATCGAAGACGTGCTGGTGACTTTGCACAATACACTAGATTTTTATCTACACGAAGACGGTAACAAGACACGATAGAATATTCTCAAGATTTAATATATATTGGAAAAATGTGGTACATATCGATATTGATGATATGTGTATGGTTAGAACAAAAACACTACCAGATCAAATTACTAAGAAGTTGAGTAAACATGTTCAATCATATCTTTGGACATTATAATGGTTCTCAATATGATGTTGCCATCGCAAGGCACTTGAAGTTTGGATCTAAACATCGTCAAATATGGTTTTTACGAAGTGTACACAAACAAAAATCTTACATTCAATTTAGTAGCGACGTAATTATAATTATTCATTAAAAGCCATTCAAGGAATTTTTTGGAAGTTCTCGACATCAGGTGCTGGAATAAAAACAGACAATGGACGAGAAAAATATACGTATAATAACATAAAATATTTTCATACGGTCGTGAAAGTACGCTTTAGAAATATCTTCTTTACCGCAATCGTTAGGACTTGTTTGTTCAGATGCAAAGTAAAATATCACAGGCCACCTTTGAGGCCTCTTTCATTTCTTTGCTTTCACTTTCTACTTATTGAAAACCTAAAAATGTCGAAATACTTTATTCACTTGTATAATTTTAATATAAGCCAATTAGTACAACGATGGTAGGCGCCCGGCGCTATTAATATTCGGAGATTGATTGATATGTAAATTGGCAGATGCCGAAGGTCAGATAGCGAAGTAACGTTTGTCTTAACTTTCATCGGCCACTGAATATTAATGTTCAATATCTCAACTGTAACGAAAATATGCCTTTATATTTACATTCTCTTTCACGGAGCGGGAAAATAAAGTATTATTATATCAACATCCCAATTGCTTTCCGGGACCTTCATGCTTAAATAAAGTATGAAATAGTTCGATTCCTAGCTTCCATTATGAATGTATAAATGTATAATATACAACAGAAACAAGCTTTGATCAATTATATCAAATATATATACCTGTTTGGTACAACAACGTAGTATTAACATTTTCTACAGGCGTTTAGCTACGCGCGGTTGTTCGCGCCCACCCCGCTTAAAGTTGCGGGTAGTAGTTTATAAAAAAG
>DWEM01003688.1:0-10418 GCA_018245935.1 Agara belti belti | reverse complement strand
TAACATCACGCCTGTATTCCCCGAAGGGGTAGGCAGAGGAGTGTAGTACACCCCCACATTTCACCAGTTACGGTTAATTACTATCATTAAAATGTTATTAAATCCTTAATTGTTTAAATCCGTTATTGATTGTTATGTAGACCTTTTATATTCTTAAATGTATTTACGTTGAACGCTATAGGCTAAAACTGTAACTATAATATTTTGTATGAATGCCAGCACACTAATGTATAGGTATTTCGTGTCTTTGCTCAATTATAGTCTGCGTTTACCTAGCTATACGTACCTAACTATGCAGGTATGAGAATATATATTCAAGTCCGTTGCTCTTAGCGCTTTTACATTTGAATACGAGGGTATGTTCTCGTTGTATAAATAGAATTGGATATGCGCCAACGTCAATTTGCGGTAATCGTGTACCAAGTGCCTGTATCAACTAAATGTTGATTGATGGTTTCCCTTCTCCGTAAACGATCAGATTGACCTTTGCTGCGTTAGTTAAGTCAAATCTTTTGAAACTATGCTCATGATTATTCGAAAATCAATTTACGTTTAACATTTAAAATTGCTATTAACTTGTAACCATTTTTTTTTACACTTTCGTAACAATAATCGTTTCATAGATAACGTCGTATTGAATAATAGTGCATATGTTTTTTTTTTAAATCGTATCTAACTAAAACGTGACTGGAAAATTTTGTGATCAATAAAATTGCACGCTAAAGATATAGGCACTCGATGATAAGATATTTTTATCGATCGTGTCGACGTATGATATTTGCCAATGAGTGAGCGGAACCGATGCGATTGCCTTCACGTAATATTAACCACGAAACTTCCGACAGACCAATTAAAGTTCGATTGAGTAAAACACGATCCGCCCTGTACACACCGAAATCCCCCGGCCGCGCTTTTAATGAGTTTCGAGCTTAATTTACAGTTATTGTTTAACCCTCGTGCCCATGGGCTTGGAAACTTATAACATCCGTTGAATACTAACAGGAATTTCAGTCGGAACTTTAAATGGTCGCGTAGATTAACTTGTATTAGACTATTAAGTTGTGGAATGGCCACTGGTATCTCGAGTATGAACGGTCCATTACGGTATTGATTTCGATGTCAATTATACGTGGTTCGTAAATGTAAGGTAACTGTGCTCTCGGTAATTTGCTTTTTATTTTATGGTGTTTATTAAGAATTCTGGACCAACGCAGACTTTACGTTCCCACGTTTAAACTTAGTCGGGGACACCATTAGCATGAATCACTTGCATATGAAATAGTCCTGAATAATTTCTCCTTTAATGATCTACTGCAATTTCGTAGCCCCTTGGTTAATAATAAATGCCCAAGGTTTGGGTTTCCCTTCTAATTTATATAACCAGTTTGTCCACATCTGTGTATGTAACTTACTTATCGATCTGTTTATTAAGTACAATTTAATAATAGTCTTAGTTGTGACTCATTTTTATACTTTTGATTTGGTTTGGTCTTTATATTTTTTGTTATTTAGGTTTATTTTGAATTTTAGAAGTATAATATATATACCATAGTAATAGGTGATTCATTTTAGGTTCATATTTTTAGGCCCTATACCATGTTAATAATGTACACCAATGAATATGTTGTCTATACAAAAGTGCAAAATACAATATTTCATTTTTGAGTTGCTTGAAAAGCGATTTATAATAATTATTACTTGAATTTTTTGTTGCGTCGTTGAAATTTCATATCTTTCCAAATCTCGTACCACTTGAAAGCGGCTTTCGTAATTCATAAAGTTAATTAAAATGTTACCCAATTTTGTTATACACTTAGAGACCTTTCAAGATCAAAGGGACATTAAATCGTATATATTTTGATTCCGTGAACTGTTTTCCAATTTCTTTCCTCATCCGAAACGACTTCGGCAATTATGAGTCGTGTTTCAAAACGTGACACTTGTGAGTTTTCTTCGTGGCAAAGTTCGCTGCCGGTGTTTGGTCATGTTGCATTGTTTCTTGGCTGAAAATAGAAGTATAATTTATATTTTCGTAACTTCTAATTTGGTTTAGATGTTTATTTATAGTTCTACTTGTTTCCTCGGCCTGTTACCCAAGTATTTAAAGAAACCATGATCGTTTGACTTTTATTAATGTACTTACGATATTTTCTTATCTGTTACAAATAAACCGTTAATTGGTACTACAAACAGCTTTATGAAGGCCAATGATACAATAGTAACGGGAAAAGTTTTAGTGGAACAAAATGAATTGTAATCGAATGTTCTGTTCTTGAAAGAATGGTAACTAATAAACCGGACTAAATTACAAAGTGACATATTACACCATAATATTATTAGAAACTGGCGAGAAAGCAATTTTACGGATCACATTATAGAAGTTTGCTTACAGCGACAAACTTGTAGATTATCTGCTTTCAAGCATTACAGTTTTGAAGGAATTAAGTTAGAGAGCACTGAAGTTCGGAACTTGCCAACTTTGTTATGGAAGTAGCCGACTTTGCCCAACTCCGTAGCCCGACTCGCGATATTCTTCGCTTTGATATTATTTGCTTATAACAGAAGCTAGACGTAAAATTTTTGCAAATTTTTACAGCACAGAGAGTTAATCTTCGTGTTGTTTATTTATGTGAAATATACTAAAAGAAACTTCAAACGTACATCTTATATTATCAATGTCAATGCGTTTAATTTCGTATTAAATTTCGTATTCAGCTAGTAATAACTTGTAATAACGGATAATAATATGAATTATTTCATCAAAACCCCATAGTATTTTGCCTGCAAAGTTTCGTACTGATATAACTAAGCGAACTGCTTTATTGAGAATTCAATTAAGTTACTTAGGGGTAAACTTTTTCGCCAAGACTAGACTGTCAAAGAAAGTTTAACAGCCTTAAAGATTCTAAAATAATCGGATAGAAGCCGGAGGGTGGTGGAACTTTGTCAATTTCACCTCCTGCAGTGAGTTCGGACGATTTGCAGGGGGTGAGAGAAGGGTGGGCGAAGGGTGTGTGCCACTCCTAGGGTTAACAACCGTACTTTCCATAGAGTTAGAGTACGATACACTTTATTTTGGATACAAGTGCTCTCATTCCGTTATAAAGTAGGTATAAGTGCTCTTATTAGATTATGTACAGAAATTTTAGCATGCTCAGTATTTTCAATAGCCAATTACGACTTTTATAAATGGCTGCCAGTACCAATACCGTTTTCTTATTTTGTTCATACCGTCCGCTCTAGAACTCATCTCTATTCTACCTGTCTATGCTTATGCTTTTCAAATCAAATGGCGGTGCTCAATTTTTGAAAAAGTGTAGTTTTTTTTTTTACATTCCTTTATTCCCAATATACCTCGGTATAAGCTAGATCGTAATAGGGTGGCAACCCTGCATGCACCGCGCTCACCTCCTCTTTGGTGTTCGTGAATACCGCTTAAGTTCCCGGCGTAATTGCTGTCTGGCTACGAATAAACTTGGTATTACATTAGCCGACTTAATTTATAGTGTTTCCTTATTCACTGCCCAAGTTTTGCCAAACGACCTCAGTTATTGCAGCGGATAAAGCTTTATAAAGAAAAGAAAAAGGCAACATTTAACAAACGGCGTTTTGTCAGCTTCTGCCGCTTTTCGTTCAGTTATAAAGTTCGTTGTGTTGTGTGTTCATTGAATGCATAAAATATTCAATCTGCGTAATACGAAATACAAGCTCGACAGACAAATAGACGATAAGATACCCACTCGGAATCGTGACTGTAACGAGCACCTAACCGCTTCGTTAGCATCAATAGAAATAGAACGATAAATAATTAAAACGTACACTACATCCTTGAATACCTGTTTAGTAATCATTAATTCCGCTTTAGCCATTCAACGTTTGCTTTTTACACAATAAGCAATTAAATGTCGGTTCACGATTCATTACAATTGTATTGTTTTACATAATTTTCAGTAATCTTCTCGGAAACGATACGCCGTGAATTAAAAATAATAGTCTTTGTAGCATAAAGAGATTATTATACAGAATGTAATTTATGTTCCATTCACGGCATTTTCGTTTGACAATAAGTACTGAAACTAGGTAAACATTTATTTTATATAGGCAGTAAGGTTTCCCTTTCGTGTTATCAGTGGTGCAATATCTTGGTAGTAAGTAGAAGACATCTTTATTAATAGCTTTGTTTGTAGACAGTCAATTGTATTCATTTGCAGCCGTCAGAAGTTCAAAACTATTGCCTCAATAATTGACTACGAGTTTTACCATTAAAGGGGTTAAGTGGAGTGTGCAGCCGGAATGACTAAGTACTTGTCTAGTACAGTAAGTAGGACGATGGACACGGTAGTGTGATATATCTAGTATCAACATTAATTATGTAAACTATTAACATTTCGTTGATAGTACTCCTGAAGACGAGTATTACTGCATAATTCAGCTAGTTCACTTCGAAATATATACTTATATAAATGTAGGTACGTAACTGTTTTGAACACAACTTATAGAACTTATTTGATACGAGGTCCAACAATATCAAATCATATTAAACCACAGAAACGATCTCAATCATGGTAAAACACAAATTAACTTGAAAAAAATACATATTATTGCAACTTGAATAAGACTCGCGATAAAATATGTGATTGTTCATGCTAGCAAATAAATTGAACAGCCCGCTCCGGAAGGTTATCTCTGTTATTACGATGCGCGCTTGTTTTGCCGACGAGCAATTCACGACAAGCGAAATCCATTTATTATTAGAGCCGTTTGATAACGATAAACCAACGAGGTCAGACGAGAGCGCGCAAAAAATAGAAACGCTGCTCTACCGCGCGTGACTAAAGAGTCGCGATGCAAGCAAGATGGCGTGTTCTTCTGCCTCTTTCTATCAAATTGTTAACCCACTATACGTCTCGCTCTACCAGGCTTGTTTTCCGTTATTTTTTTTTTTGTTAACTGCCTAGATTTTTTTCGCACACTTTTTACTGACGAATTTTGCGGATTACGTGATCATAGCGAGAGCTCTCCGCGTTGGCAAAAGCAATTCGTTTTTTTTGTAATATTCGGAAATTGCGCAATTAAAGCTGAAAAATGTATAACGTTATCGTTTAACGTAAATTTATGAACAGTCGTGGCGTATTTACTTTTTAGAATTTATTTATTTATACTAAGAGATGCACTGAAATAAAACTGAACTAAATCGATTCATAAACCTTTACATATTACAATATTACGTTTTACGAGTAATTAAAACATAAGCAAAACGATAAAAGTACTTGTAAATCCCGTTACCCAAATAATAATTTTTGCTTCAATTTAACACATTTAAATAAAATCAAATAAACTATAACCGAAATAGTGGACAAAAATCTGTCAGAAATATTATTGGAATGATAAACTGTTGTAGGTATTCGTATTTACTTTATAAATCGTTCGGTTCTATTATAAACACCTTGCAGTAAAAAGTTTATTATTTTCTATTAGTAATTGAAATAGTGAGAACATGTTATACAGATGCCCTCGTCAATCAGGAGTCGTTAACCACATTTACATGCGAGCTACACATAACCAAAGAGGGACGACGAGATAAAAACCCTTTGCATTATGTATGTGATCTGGAAGCTTGTTTACGTTGGCGAAAGAGCGAGTTACGTAACGGAGACCTTTTAAGGCGTCTCAACATTAATGCAGAAACTCACCCCACTCTATTAACTAGCGAACTTTACACACATACTAATGCCATGCAACCGAAGATAGCAATGGCAGCAGATGCT
This sequence comes from Agara belti belti, assembly GCA_018245935.1. Classification (NCBI taxonomy): domain Eukaryota; kingdom Metazoa; phylum Arthropoda; class Insecta; order Lepidoptera; family Hesperiidae; genus Agara; species Agara belti. The sequence goes on along the minus strand of DWEM01003688.1, from coordinate 4,650 downwards.
TTAAATGAATACTTGTTACGTTTTAATGATGAAACTTTATATTTAGTGACTTAGACTCACGAGGATCACTAATACTTGTTACGTTTTAATGATGAAAGTATGACACATAGGATACAAAAAAAACCGGTTATGAAATAAACAGAAATGTAGCAATGTAATGCAAAAGTAGAAGAATGCCATCAACGTAATAATAATAATAACGAAACGGTAATAATGAGTCACGCGTGGCGTGATGGTTCTCGAGGAAACGTTTGTCACGAAAAACATTAATATACGAGCTCTAGTGACTGTACTCCCACACGCGACAACGTCATAAGGTTTTATATTTGATCCCGACGAAGCCAATATAGGCTTAGTCATTACACTGCTTTTTTTTTCATATATCACTTTCAGTAGATACTTTCAATATTGTTTGTCATGCATTGTAACAAACGTTTTATATTTCCAGCTAAAATTATTTTTGATGATGTTGGTTATGTATTAGGTGAGCAGTAATCGAGTTTATAAGAAAAGAAATTACACAGATTAATTTTTAAGTAAAATACAACTTCCTTGTTTCGTTAATGTGTGATTTATAACAGTGCTATAGCAGAGGAAACGTATATTAGAAATACTTGGAAATCTAGAACATGAGTGTAGGAGGTCAGACTAGTTTATAGTGTCTTATTCTGTAGACATTACGTGGGCGCCCGCGTTGGAAATATGCAGTTCTTATTACTGCTGAATTACACATCCAGTGTCTACTTTTACTCTTACGTGTTTATTTTACTGCATATCTTACGTTTATTATGCTTTACAAACTTTATATTCATTTCACAACAAAGTCAAGATATTGAAGCATAGAGGACATTTGAAATTAAGTAATTACTTATTATTTTAGTAAATCGGTAGACGTTTCTTCTTTTACTAATTATAGACGTTAACTTTTGTCTGTAACAATACATTGATTCGTATGACTACTAAGTCGCAAAATATAAACGAACAGTTGGAAGTTAATAGTAACATTGAAAATTGTTCGCAATTTGTCATCAAAAGCTGGTCTCTAATCAATACCCGTTGAGAGAGAGGTATGTTGCACAAACAAAAAAGCACGTGGCGTGCATGAATTGTTCCGCTCCGTTTAGTGCTTGTACGCTGTTGCCAGGCGGACGCGTGGACACGTGATGTTTTCCGAACGAACCCACTCCAAGATGGCCGCCAATGCCGCCATTCGCTTTCCCACGTCGCGTCGCGTACCGCCATTCTGCATGCTTCATTCTCGTTTCTTTTCTATTGTGAATTTGCAATTTAGGTTTTTGCATTACTTATATATTCTGTTTTGATGATTGTAGCTTGTGGATTTTGTTGCTTTTGTTATTCCATAACGATTTCCATGTTGCATTTTACGATAACATCGTTATTTAATCCTTAATGGCAAACAAAGTATCGTAGTATCTTACGTACATATGTATTTTCGTGGCTAATTAATTTTTACCATACGTGAGGTGACTGCATCGGGCCACTAGTTCAATACGTGATAACGGTTTAACGGTAAAGCGTGCGTGTAACATTACTTAGCCAATCATTGTGCGCACATGTGTTTTCTATAAACATTATCAACTCATTTAGAATATAGTTTAATATGCAAATTGATTTAGGCGAGTGTTCCGTTTTGTATTCAAGAATTCTCTTTGTGTTATCGTCAGTACCGCATTTCATTTACGTTTTATTATCTATGCATTGTTCTCCGTGCCATTAATACGGGGCTATTCACATTGTTTCTCACTCGCACGGCATGATGTCATGCTCGTTGTATTCTAAGAACATCGCTGTGGTTAACAATTTACTTTTTTCGTCATTTGTCTAAACACACGGTGTTTTTTGTGTCGCGCATTCCACGTTTAATCAAATATTTACAATACAAACTTCAGCAGATAATGGGGCTATTGCCTTGGTTACAAGAATCATCAATTTTTGCACACAAGACTTCATTGAATAAAAACTCCGTTTGTATTGTTAACATAATACTATTGATAGCATTGTTTTCTATCTCCATACAGTAATAACGTTTAATATACGCGTTGTAGCGATAGAGAGGATTTTTTTTATTAGTGTTTATAATATTTTTAGAATGTATTAAGTATCAGAACCTCTATTCGATCGTGTAATTTCTTTTTATATTTTCGATATAATAAAGGTGTAAGTAAATAACGATACGATACGACATATTCGAATACAATTGTTTGAATCTTCGCTAAGGATGTGTGTCACGGCTAAATAACGTGCGTGTATAGTGTTCAAGTACTCGCTCATACATATTCAAGAAGCGGTGGTCTGTGCCGATAGTCAGCCGCCATTGGCCTGCAAAACTTGCTGAATACTAAGTGATCGCCTTTGCAACATCTGCATAGAAATTGTCTTCGAATTTGATTTCCTGTATTCGAATGGTAACCGCTTAGCAGGATGCTGTCGAGACGACGATCACGTGTATGTTTATTGAGTGTCATCTAATAGATGTAATAAAATATTTTCTAATGTTATATCATGTTATTTGGTTGACCTACTTGCTGTAGATAAGACTGTTTTATCTATTTTGAGTGTGTTTATTAGTTGTGCGATATTTGATATCAACTTATCGCATAATTACATTATGATAAGCATCTCTGCTCGATTTAAGTACAGGCTGCGTACTTTATCGTTGTTCTTAACTAAGTTGTATCTAAATTAAACTTCTTATTAGTGTCTATAAATGTAATTTATTATTTTGACGCTGACACGAAGGCAAATTACTCAGGTACTTGCGCCTTTGTGAATTATTCATTTATGTTTAATATCTATATTATATATATTCTTATCGGATTCTTAGTTTCCTATCTAATTACACCGAAATATAAGGTCATTTTTATTAAAAACAACAACATTATATTATTATCCTACCTACCTACATTAATAAGTCAACGAAAATATTAAATGGCTCAACTTTTTACTCAGTAAGATGTAATGATAAAATACCGCGGTCGGTTGGTCAAGGTGACCTTGGTCGGCGTGCAGTCACATCGTAACTTAACGGCTCCCTATTCAATGTAAATTTCCCGCGAGACCTTGTCCACGAAACGTGAGTTTCAAATCTTTACGATCTTGAATTGAATTTTACTAGATCATTAGATATGTATATAACGTGGATTTTATGCGAACGTAAAATTCTACGTCTCACAAATACGCTGACACTGTTTTCTTTAAATAACAAAAGAAAGAGGAACACGTGCTGCACGCGGTCCGCCATTTTGCAATATAAATAGCAAGATGGCGTCGAGCCGCTGGTTGGCGAAAGTACTCGGTAATTATAAGCGGCGCGGCGGGAAGGCGTGCAGAAATGAAACGCGAGGATCTATGGCCGGTCGGTGCACGCAACGCTACGCTTAGCTTGATTTATATCGCTCTCTTGTTTCCACTCGACCGATTGTTCTCCGGTTTATGTGCTCGGGGCCCGCGATTTTGTTATTGTTTCCGACGACCATGGGAACTCGGCTCGCGTGCCTTTTCAATGACCTTTATTGCTTCTGTAACTTTGCAGAGCTTGATTCCTTTCCAGATTTACACGTGGGTAATTTCCATTGTTTTGTACATCCCTTTTTCAAATCAAAAATGTCTTATTGCATTTTTAATACGGAAAATAAAAAAAACAATGTAAGCAAACAAGTGACAGATATAAATCTTTCCATTTCATTGAAAAAACATAACTCACGATACTGAGAATCATGCATGATATTATGTTAATTGTTGCATTGCGTACTGTGCTCAGAGAGGCATTGAATATGAAATTCTAATGTTCAATTGACGCAAGTCCAACAATTCATTAAGTCAATAAACAAGTAATACATGGAAATTTTTGCCCCATCTGGATCCGTTAACTGTGGCCACTGTATATTTACATCAATAAAATCTAACACAATGTCTTCACGTTATACTATAAATTGTCCTGTACACAACGTACTTTCTTCGTACTTAATTGAAAACAAACATTTTATAAACCGAATTAACCACAATTTGTTACGTCTGCTCTTTAGTACGATCATCGGACGATCGTCCCATTCCGTGTAGTTCTTGGATGTCTAATTTAGTCATTATTTGTAAATCCGCGTCACAAAACGTGGCGAATGTTGACTTCTGCGAATCGCAACCGTGCAGTGGTCCTTAATCAATATTCAATGGCCATTTTTGTTTTTGTTTATAAACGAAAATCATTAAAAGCTTCAGGCGATTGAAAGTCGTAACTAACGATACGCTAATCGCAGCATCTATTTCGCTTTGGGTTTTTATATTATTCAATAAAGTCTCGTGAATTTTGCACCATTCAATATTATGATGACCATATGTGATTTCACGTTCTCTTACTTTTTAACACTTTCGTAATCAGTTATGTTGTTAAATTTATTTTTAATAATATACATCGAATTTAAGTGAAAAAAAAATGTATTAAGTATCAAAAACATTAAAAATTCGTTCTCTTAGTAAAATCCGTTTCACATATATTATACTCTTGGTTTTGTAGTACTTATAGACGCGAGTGATAGTGATATATTTAAACGTTACGATATCGCACCTACGGTGCAATACCGTCACTTATGCAAATGATGTGATTTTTCAGGAGAAGCGTTTGAAAATTCGACA
>DWEM01003687.1:0-10419 GCA_018245935.1 Agara belti belti | reverse complement strand
AAAACAAGCACTCTCGTAAATAATCACAATGGCCCTTATACACAAGAACATTGGAAGTCAATAGAAACAGTCAAGAACGAACAAAGTCGCCCGCTGAGACAAATAACGTTTAATTAAGAGTCATTTCTAAAGGCTCGATGTGCCTTTGTTGATGCTTCTATTGTCATTTTGGACGTATCTCTCTGTCCAGACATCATAAGTGGTTCATTTATGAACAACGCATAAGGTTTTATTACCTTACAATCAGAGAAACTGCACACTAAAAATATAATGCATCATTATTTATTTATTATAGAACATGTGAACTATTAACAAGAATCTGACAGTAGTGTAGATTATATAGTTACTATAATTCGCAGTGGTTAATATAATTATTAATGTATCGGTTTAAATTTGCAAACTGGCCCAACTTTATAAAATTTTTGGGTCAGACCCTAAAATTTTAGGATGCCGTCCCATTATTGCGGGGGTCTCGCCCCAAAATTTCCCGTTAAATCAATAGGTAAAGAAGTGTAATTAAATTGTGCCGTCGTCAACAAATAAGGTCTAATTGAAAGCGATTATTGTAACGACTTGTTTCTTGTTACTCAATGTCTCGGAATCGTGTTTCTTGAGCTACTGTCTTGTCTCACCTTTTTTTATCTTAAGGTCTTTTTCTCTTGTACTTAAATGTACTTAAAGTAATTAAGGTCACAAGTAGACTGACGATCTGATGCAGTGTCGGGATACCATTGGATTCAGTAGGTTCAGGACCGATTAGGCGAGGCCTATGCGCAGCTGTGGACTTTTAAAGGCTGTTGGAATCGTTCAATGTGTCGCTCAACAGCCTGCTTCTATGTATTTCGGTAAAGCAGGCGCGCGCTGATATAACTTAACATCCAGATACAGAATAAACACTGGACCACATCGCACAAATATTTGTTCTGAATAGGAATGGACGCGCTCTGTTTGGACAATAGTCGGACTAAATACTAGACCAACATATCAGCTAAAACGGTTGGTTGGATACCAAAAGCGAGGTTACCCGTGCCAAATGCAATTTGACTATTCAAAATCATTCCAATACTATTATTTATTATTATTAGTGTGCAGCAATACATTACAGTATTTGTATCTGTAAATTTGGTATAAAGAATCGTTTTTGTTTTTGATATTTATATCTGAAATGAAAAGGAATATAACAATTAAAAATATCGTTGGTCGCTTTCCGAGTTAAACAGTCGTCTAAATTGTTATAAATGCAAATTGCCATAAGTACCTACTAGTACATAAAAGTAGGAGATAAACCTGTCATGATTTAATCCTATCTATCTTATTATCCTCATCTACTCAGTTTACGTGTTATCACACTATTTAAATCCTCGTTGATAGTTCTTAAATTGTTCGACGGTGAAAGCTTAAGCTTCTTTCAGCAGTTGTAATGTAAAAATATATTAACAGAAAAAAATACGTTCGAGGACATCAAAGCCTCACCCACTTGTTGCTAAGCGACGCCGGGTCGAGCGCAGACGAACAAGTTCCAATTTAATGAGAACCTTGGCTTAAGTCTACGTACACCATTTATCTATCTATTTGTGAGAAAAATACAGGCCAGCTTAGACTGGTTGTATTCAAACGATCCGTGTCGCCTAGTCACTTCATAATGTATCCCCCATTCTTCTCAGACATAATTACGCTGAGAATGATTACACTTGTCTTTAATTAACATCGAATTATAGCTCTATGCATAATATGGGATGTCTCCGCTTTTTTTAACAAACTTATCATTGACTACGAAATCGCGGTAAGTGGGATATAGTTTAAAATGTGGGACGCTCGCTCAATGCTGTTCACTCTTGTCTCGAATAATTCCAAGTTGTAATGTAAAAAACACAACCGTTATTCGGATCGCAGTAAACTTATGGAAAAACAGTAAAAAAAAAAATTAACCGCTGTTGTCTCTCAAAGTGGCATAGTTATCCAAACTGATAATCCAAAAATAATAATATCAATATTCTGAAACTACGTTACGCACGACTATCATAAGCGGAATTAGGCACCGCCTGTATAGGAATAACGAGAGACACGTTCAACCATTTTTTTGTCTGTTTGTCCTTCTTGCTACTGTAAAACATGTTTTAACGAACTGTATGACATGTGAACAAAATAAATTATTTCGATCAAGCGGGCCTCTCTTCAATCTCTCTTCGACCTCTCATTACTATAAAACTCAATCTGGCGTACTTGTACACGCCGTTGTCACGAAAATATTTACGAAAAACAAAAGCTAAATCCCATCCAATGTACGATCTTATGCAAGTTTGAAATGCGCACGAGAAGCCTTATAAGAAATGAACCTCGTTACGTGCGAGGACGCCTCCGCTGACTGTATATGAAGTCACAATCTACGCTAAACTGAGTGTTTATTTGCGGGAGGTAGTTCCGGCCTTTCCCGGAGCGTGGGCGGATTGGCACATGCGTTGATTGCTAGCGCCTCCAAATTACTTATACGAAGGATAATAGTGGGTAGGACAGTATATGGAAAATTCCAGCAATTACTATTCATATGTGTTAAGTTAACAGTAACGTAACCGTAAGTTAAGTGTTTTATTTTACTAACAGATGAACTGTTATTCGAGAATAAAGAAGCTGATATTGAAATAATTAGTAATCAATAGACTATGGCCTAAATCCCTCTCACCGCTACATGAGACCCGGTCCAGCAGTGGACCGACAAAAGGGTCAAAAACAAATAAAATAAACAATAATAAAATCAATAAATTTTCATTTTACACGGAACGGACTTTTTGACAAAGTTAGGAAAGATTGTTTTCTATGAATACAAAACAAATGAACTAAGTTATTGGAGGTGATAAATAAAATTAGAAAAACGTTACCGCTTGTCACTTAGAGCAAACGAGCGGGGGACGGAAGGGGGTCAGCCGAGGCGCCGCGACGACGCGGCGGGTACATATAAAAAACAAGGATCAGATTTCAGGGGTTTAAACGTAACGAGAGCATTTCTTGTTACAAGACATTATTGTGCACTTAACTGTGAAGGACGGGGATTTATTAGCAACAGGATAAAGGAACAAGGCCAGCGCGATAATAGATTTATAGGATTCCTTTACAAATAAGTAACATACTAATCGGCTTGGTATTCATAGTGAAGATGATTGATTTTGTCTTGATTATTTTATTATCAATACACAATCACGCCAGGTCTCTAACGAGGTAGACAGAAAGCACCGAATACCAAATATCTCTATTCTTACAAACCTGCTTCTTCTATACTCTTCACTCTTTTCATACATACACGCCGGTTACGGAGGCTTCACTCCCCCACCAGCCAGTATCCGACCTATTTGGTCGAGGTAGAGAAAAATTTTACTATCTCTCAGTACCTATATCCATAAATAATCGCATTGTGTATCTGTTTTATTAGTCCTTCATCAACCATTCGGTTAACGAACACTCTAACATTAACATTAAATCCTCCCAAATTACTCACAGCTTAACAGCGTCTGCTGCGCTCATCAAATTAATGACATTTGTGATATTTTACGTTATATTTTATATATCACACAACTCGCATATAAATAAAATATATTATAATATAAACTAATTAGAGCTGATGGCCTTAAAACGATGGTAAAGAAAAATATTAGGTATCAGCGAAAGAAACCAAAACATAAGGGTATTTCTTTTATTCCTTATTAAACGTATTTAAAAATATTTTTCAAATCACAATTTAACTACGTACAACAAGCGCATTTAGTCATTAAGTTAAGTATACAGTAAACTAAGTGCAATATCTCGTACAGATGACAAACACAAAAAGCTGTGGTAATGGCAAGCTTCAGCCGAGTTTAGGATTGTCAAAGTTTTTCTTATAAAAATATTCTCTTTTTTGTTACAGGTAAGTTTTATGATGAAGGAAAGCATACATACTGGGAACGGGATACGAGCGGGTAAGGAATATAGATTCTACGAAGCACCACGCCGATAGAATATTCGAGGCTATTCAAGATGTAGGAAAGAATGTAGAATAGTACAGGAATAAACTTATACTGATAATGTAAGCTTAAGTTTATTTATAAAAAAATCCGATGTTTGTGTAATTATTATGTTATAGTTTGCTTAGTAAAGTAGGGCGCAGCGCATTTTGGCACCGAAGTGACAGGGATTTGGATTTTTTTTGTATTACCTAAGTATGTACATGTTAGCAATGCCAAAAATATATGCCCATTCCAATAATAAAAGTAGGTTAGTAAATTATAATCTGTTCCTCATATTTGGTACCATTTGTTTGGTGTCTATGATGACAATGGAATCTAGATCTTACAATGGATTCGACGATTTCGAATGATTCAGCGCCGCGGTAAATGATTACACGTGGAGAGAAATGCCAATTAACCCATTACTAATTTACAATTCAAAATATTTTCATTTTTGTCAAAATGCGTTGCTATATTGTCTATAGAATAGCGGTATTGATCGTAATTTATACATAAATTAATGTACAATGTTATTGGTAAAGGTAAGAAAGACAAATATATTTTATTCATCAGTAGAATTTATGTTACATTTTATGGCATCATACCTACCTATATTTTAGGTATGTAAATAGATTCGCTATTAAACCGATTCGTGACTTAAAATGAGCAGTAAAATGTCACAGTTATGGGCGATCGTTCAAGGAACATAGGATTAATGTCAAATTTTATTATTTCAGACCGAGTAACGTTTAAACCACAGAGTAAGTCATTGGTTTGGTGCAGAATAATCATTAGAAATGTCAGCTTACATACGCTAGTACAAATTTAGAACTAATGCTTAGCCTCAGTAGAGATTTAAAGCTTACTAGGCTTGATAAACAAAAAATATCTCCACAGATTAAAATGTTAGCAAGCGGCACAGATTAAAATGAAAATTCTTTTCGCTTGGTGTTTTAAAAAATTTCATAAGACAGTGCTTATATTATAAATGTAAGAATTTTAATATCAAGACTTAATTAAAATTTATAAGAAGATATACTTAAGTGAACTCAGTATCTAACTGTTTTATTATTAAAGTGCCGCCATTTTTTTTTTACATAACAATTAAAATATTTACTTGTAATACATATTACATATATGTAAATCCCCCTATAATGCAAATTTACATCAGTCTACTTGTACGTATATGTGTCTTAATAAAATTACTGTTTTCATAGTGACTATAAAAAAGTTTTAATTATCGTTTATACCACATATAAAACTTGTTTATAACAATGTATAAATTACGTCATTTGTTAATATATTCTTATTTTATACATTATGTGTAAGTATTACATTAAAACATATACATGTTATGTTTATTATCTAAAAGGATTATTCAAAAGATCGTTAGGCAATATAAAATGTACATCTAGGTGGAATAAGCTACTGGAGCATTATCATACATTTTATGGTTGAGGCTAAAGTATATCTATTGTATATTATACGTCTATAGACGATTATTATTACGCTACGCTTCTTGTGTATTAAGTCTGTTTTAGATTTGATTTAGTCCTAACATCTAGCTTGTAGTTCAATATATAACAAGGGAGGTATTTTAGCAAATAATAAATTAACAGACGCTTAAAGTGTGTAGATTAATAAGTTTGAAGTAATTTACAACAAGAGGGTTATGGAAACAAAGTTTAATTCAGTTACCGGAACGAAAACTAATTTTAAATCATTAGTTATTGGAGGTCTGTGAGTCCTGTCTGTCACATCAACAATCAGAAAATTTGAAATGGGTTCTCAAGACATTTGTTTTACAAATGACAGTATTAAAATGGGTGAGTAAAGAAATGATGCGTTGTAACATGTACTTCACATTTTTACGTTAATGTGATATAATATTTTGTAAGGTCATAGTTTTAATTTTAATTCTCACAAAACATTTCATATTTCAATTTTATATATTATCATCGATATTTTGGCAACATTGAAATAATGTAAAGAATATTATTCACGATCACGATTATCACGATCGGTCCCTAAAAGGGTAGACAGAAGCTAAGGAGTGCCAAATATCTATCCTTACAGATCTCATCATTTTTTTACATACTTCAACACTTTTTATGTACATACATGATTTAAAGATAACTTTTTTATATATTCTATGTTGATACTATAAAAGTCATTGAATGTATGCATCAACCGATTTCACTAAAAATCTATCCAACGGACTGTGATAAAACGATGTGATATATAACTTTTTAAATAAAATGTCTAATAAATGTTAATTACTAACTCGTATCAAGCTTATATTAATATTAGATCACTGTGCATCAGCAATTCATATTAATTCGAAATTTTATTTGAAAAGCGTTATATCACGTTTTTTATACATAGATGAAGATGATTGACCTTTGATAGGCATTTTAATTACGTTACATTTACAGTTACATTGACGTAACTAAGCCATGCCACGTAGTCTTAGGCACTTATTTATTGGGGCTAAGCTGATGTAGCATCCTTACCCTCGATCTCATATGCAAAATGTATTTCTCGATACTCTTTTAAAATCGACCATGCGACTTTAAACACTTTTGAAATACGATCTGATTTATGTGTATCATTAATTAAAACAACATCTATGATTTTTAATTACATATTTGCTCTCATTTTTGATTTGACAGTTGATGACAGTTGTGACAGGTGATTTGACAGTTTTGGTTCATACTAGCTAGATTAAATATTCTAAGTAGGTAACCGAAGTGGGTGGGTTATCTGTTTAAACATAATTGTAGATGAGCGTATATTACTTTTTATGTTCCATTTATTCTAAATAAATTTAATTCATTCTAAATTAAAAAGATTTTTCAGTTAAAATATTTGCTTTTCTGAACGAAAACAGAATACTTAGCTGCGCTGATTTTGTATTCCAAACTTGAACGTATAATGAATGCAGAGCAAACGAAGTATCAACTTTCCTTCTCCACCCCTTTATTATCGGGCCGCAAATACTATATATCATCATTAAAAGAGTTTTGGCCTCGCAACATGAATAGTATGCGAAGTCAGCTTATAACTTCTTAATAAGCGAGTTTGAAAGTTGCGCTTGTTTACGATTCGGTAGTAGGAGGAGTAGGAGACGGGGCGTCGAGCACATAATTAAGTGTATCATATTTAAACCATTGCGTTATCCGTGTGGATAGTGTAATGGATGCATAGAGAAGATATTCGACTTCGCCTGTCCACTGCTGAGCCTCTAGAATATAATATTAATTGGTCAAGAATCATTCAGGCTATCTTACACGGGCTATATTGTGATATTGCAGTAATACTAACCTTGAATAGTTTGGTTATAATGAGGTTTTGTCTTCAATTTGTAAATTTAAATTTAAATTGTTTTATTCATTTTACGGTACATACATATCCGGGTACACACATATCCGGGTACACGCGTATCCGGGTACATACATAACCGTGTACATACGAGTACATATCCGAGTACATACATACGATTGTATCTAGCAATCATTCAGGACTTTAGTTACCACACAATCTGAAAACCAAGTTCCATTATCTTCCAAGTTGTGATTTCAGCAGAGGCAAATCACGGTGCCGCCGTGTAACTCTACCCCACTAACAATTCAGTCACGTAACGGTATTTCACACGACCCGCTGCCGAGTAATTGCTGGTATTAAGTTCTTTAGTGCAAACAGTGTTCAAAGTTCAAAAGAAATTTACCGCCTAACAGCTTTAAAGAAGTTTAGGCGCTGTTGCGGCTAGTCAGGGTTTATTTTTGAATGACAGCACTATCAAGTTGAGATTAAACAAAAGACAAAACAAATATTAAGCTACAGTGGTGAGAATTCCTTGAATTTTAAACATCATCAGATATAAAATGGGATTCAGCGTTCCAGAAAATTTATCTGTTTGTTACATTTGGATTTTCCAATCGAAAACATTCTATTACGAATATCATATTCTGAAAATGCGTTATAGGAAACTAATTCTTATTTACTTGAATTACGTTTAATTTCTCAATGTGGATAGTGAATTATCGCGTTTATTGTTGCAAGTAGAAGCTGGTTGTGACATTTATCGTGCTGACATTGCAAGAATGTCGAAGGCTCTGGCGGCGAGCCAACGTTCGATACAAACGGAGTTGTCAAAAGTGGCTGCATTTCTTAGAACCGACATTAGTGTGAAGCAGAAGTTTTTCCTTCTCAATTCTTGGGTGTTAATGACTACTCTGAAATTCTGTGACTTCATTACGTACACTGAGCTTTTCACGTATGTAGTTAATACACTTTTTTGTTTTAAAACCAATTTATAAAACAGCAGTTTTGGAGCAGAAATATTGTTAAACTGGCCTCGTAGCGAATCAAGAACATATTTAAAGTATTTTTTGGTATACATTATAAAGTTTGTCTGCTTTAGAAACAATTTTAAATGCATTGTCTCTAAACACTTAAACTGTAATAAAGGTATTTATCAATACATCAAGAAATCTTGCCTTAAAATACAAATGCTCTTACATGGATTGACCCCAATTATACATCTCTTAAATGCTATGTTCGAATGAATTGTATTAAAAACAATACTAGCATTGGCGCTTAGTAGTAAACAAAGGTGCAGCGACGATTTTAAATTCTAACACCTTTGTTTTCACATGAACGCGATGGCTGTTTAGCTTTCATAATGCACGTACATATACGGATTCCTTCTAGACATTTATTTGCGTTAAAAACCTCATAAAGTTAACTAACTTTTGAACAATCGTCAAAAAAACGCGTAACGTTGACTTTATTTATTATTAATAAGCACGATTTAATAAACTACTTACAATAATTATTTCGTTAAATTATATGAGTAACAAAATCAATAAGCAAAATAATAAGTCAGTGCAATACAATAAACTTCACAAAGTTTTTCAATACAAAATAATAATAATAAAAAATTATGTAATCGTTCAAAAACAATGCACATTAAACAAATACGAAAAATGTACGTTATACGAGTAAATACAGTAGTCGATAACAAATCAAATCGGATGAAAACCAATTTTTTTTGTGACAATCGTCTACGATACCTTTTCACACGTGAAATGTATCTCTAACTATTTAACTAAATGGCAGACGTGCGTCAGTACGCGACGGGGAAATATTTAGCAACGCAGTTTACAAAGGATATTCACGTCGCCGCCAGGAAATTCAGCGGCATCTCGCATAAACATCGTATTCCGAGCGGAACATACGTCCAATCTCGATCCGGAACTGAATACTAAGTGGGCGCTGCGAGCTAAACGTGGCTCACCTACCCACATGGACGTTGAAAAAAAAGTACTTTTAAACATGGCAGCATAATGTTCCTTTGACTGTCATGACTTTGGAGCGAGGAAGACCAGGTCAAACGAAAGAAGTTTGCGACCGCCGTCGATGGAAAACCTTCGTCTCTGCCTATCCCTATAGGCCTGGATATAACGACTTGTAGTTACCCACTATAACGCGGATCCATATAAATCGTATACATAAACACGTAACTAATATATGGTAAAATAATGACACATTATATTCTGATACTTATTTAATAAAATATTGGACCCAATATAACTTTCGCGTGGTAAGACTAAACGTGAATGTGTTTCTTAAATTTTCGAGGAAATCATAAAAGAAAATGTACATAGTATTTATTGATTACACATTTATTGTAAATTATTGTTAACGGTTCATGTATTACAAAATCCATGACACTCGATATCTCTGTTACAGAGGGAGCCACTGTACTTTATTTCCCTCTCCTTGTAGTAAGCATACAATTTCTGTCGCAATCTAATTGCGTGTGAAAGCTTAATCCGACGAGAGTAATGGATGGTTCGCGATGCTCATTTTTTTCTGAATCAATCACCGCTGGACTAATAATACACAGCCTTTCCCAGCTATCTGAAATAGCTAAAAGCGTAGTACATATAGTTCATTTATTGAAAAAATTGCATACAAATAAAAAAAATATCGGCTTACCCCTAGTCATTATTTCAGACTGGCCTCTTTATCTAGTGGTTTGAAACCCTGACTCAAAACCGTAGGTCGTGGGTCTGCCCATCCAAGACAAACATTTGTTTGTTGAACACATTGGTTTGTTCTGTGTGTTATAACTGTAATGTATTTAAATGTGTATAATAAACATATAACTTCTATGGTACTAGTACAGACTCTCCGTAATTTACGATCAGATGGCTACGTGTGAAGGTGACCCAAAGTTATTATTATAACACAATTATATTATATTATTTACTTTTTAGTAAACATGCTTTGTGTTGCTGTATGTTATATAATATGGAAGTATTATCTCAATGTACAAATCTAATATATATAATATTCTAGTGTCACAGTTTTCGTTGCCATACTCCTCCGAAACGGCTTGACCGATTCTCATGAAATTTTGTCAGCATATTGAGTA
>DWEM01003686.1:0-10419 GCA_018245935.1 Agara belti belti | reverse complement strand
AACTGGTGAAATGTGGGGGTGTACTATACACTCCTCTGCCTACCCCTTCGGGGAATAAAGGCGTGATGTTACGTTTTAACGCGCTCACTTTTGACTTCTTTATTCCAATATTATCACTTAATTTTCTTCTTCTTAAAGTGTCTCTCCAAGTAGTTCAGGTTGGCGATCGGCATTTTATAGTCCACTTCATCCTTTGCTCGGCGCAACAACTCAGCTGTACCAGCTATCCCAGTTTACTGCCGGATGTTTCGCATTATCCCTGAATATTAGTATTCTCATATATCTTGTTCTCATATTACTGCGCTCTTCCCTTTTTACGAATCTATGTATCTTTTACTTTAACAACTACAGAGTCGAGAGATTCACCATTGACATGTAGGTAAAGGACATTTACACCGCCGATGACTTATATTCAATCGTTCGCAACGCTCGGCGAGAGTGCGCCACTAACTCGATCCGATTCAACTTGCGCTATTTACACTCCGGGCTTCAATTATGCTTCCACTTTGATATGCAAATCCACTCGCTTTTGGGTAATTACGTGTACCCCGAGTATCGCTGCCAGCCCCAATTCGTACTTTAAGCTAATATGTATGTTTGAGTATCCATTCACTCGGTGTACGGTAAATGTTTATAATTTGCAGCACTTACAATTTTGTAACAAACCCCCAACCGGTTTCTTTAAATAAAGGAAATACTATGCGGTTATAAATTTACTTACGTTCAGTATTAGTAGTTAGATAGTGCTGTATAATAATTTAATGTATATTATATATATACCGTTAACGCATGGACAGCTTTCCCGTAACAACTGCACGTAGCTAGCTCGGCAATCTCTCTTTACATAGTTAACTCTGTTATGAGCACTCCAGTAACGGAAGCGTGCAACCGGCAATAGAGGCGGATCCTGCCTAACTACAGCCTATTGGGACTTGTTCAAAATGTACGCCAGGCAACCTCCGAATTGTAGGGAACTGACACGTTAACATCGAGTTATTGTAGTGTCTCGAGACAAAAAAAAATGTACAGAAACACTTCGAAAATTAAATATCAGTTATGAAGATATCATCGGCATAAGTAAATTTAATTGTAAACGGGCCTAAGTTGAATATTTATTTATATTAATTATATAATTATAATTAATATAAATTAACCACTGTTTATTCGTTTAATACTTACAGTGGTTAATTAAACAATTATAGTGAACTAACACTTCCTAAGAGAAAGTCCCAAGTATTTCTTTCTATCTTCTCTGTCTAAAACATAGTTACAGACGAACATACTACCCTCCTTCTTTTTGAAGTTGGTTAACAAACAAGATGTATTTAATAGTTATACGAGCTCTCAATTAAAAACTAGTTTTATGTTAATAGTTACAAGTCCCCAGTACCTACGACACATTTCTCCAATCTCTCCGGAAACAGTTAGCTCTTTTATTAGCTCAACGACAGAAACCAGAGTTTATCCCGTTACTGCGTAGCTACCTACAGGCCAAGTGACCGAGATCTATTTGCTAGTACTTATTTGTACATTTAGATTGCAATTTATTTTAAATTTTAGTGATTTTTTATTACGGAAACATGAACAGTGTTCTCCTAAATTCCCGTGAAGTTATATAAGAGAGGAAAATTTATAAATATATAACATGATTTCGGCCTTCGCGTGCTCTCATCATCATTTATTAGGCAACCTATCACTTCTAGTCGATTAGAGCTGCCGGCTGCCTCGAACACAATCTCGGCTCACGGAGGCGTAAGGTGAGATTTAACACCCATTAATAATGTACTGAATATGGATCAGCCTTCTTTTTACGACCTTTACATATTCATTTTCTTTTAACTTTGTGCGTCTACTCCTTATCTTCCGAGTGGGTCACGTTACATAAATGTTTATACATCTTAAAATAAACAGTTTGCTTAACAATATGCCGTTTAAATACCTTTGCAAATTTAAAATGAAGCCGCATTGAAAGAAATATTTGCTTTTCCGGCGGGCGCCTCTTGGCAGGATTTACCTTACGCAAACCTGCCTCGGTTAATTGAAAGAGCTTCTTTCATTTAGTATAATATTTTATGGCGCGCAGTCTGGCGCGCCGCATTGGGAGCTCGCGGTTTCACTCTTACACGGACCGTTTTACCCGTAGCACTCTCTCCGCTCGCAGGCGCTTAAGACCCTTTGCAAATACTCAAACCAACAAGAAAATAATTTAATCTTCTGCTGAGAATCGAAATATAAATTTGTTTTCAACATTATCTTAATCGCCCGCCATCTCTTTTGACATAAAAATTATTTATCCGAAGATTTATTACTACCGTTACCGAACAAATTTAACCACTCTCATAAGATATTTCTCTCGTGAGTATATATGTGACAAATAAAGAGACAATCATAGTCCTACGGAAAGATAAATCGAGAAAATTGTTTTATTGCAATGTACGGCATTGTTCACGGTCCAATAACATCGGTAACAGTATCCGTCTGTCGTCGACATAATTCTCGATATCGGTTCGACAACACGAGTGTAATAATATCATGTAATAAACCTTGCTAGTAAAGTAGTAAGGGCGTGTTATAATTAGCGTTAAAGTCGGAGGGTTGATTCTGCGGTGTACCGACATAAGCCGCAATAAATCGCACCCACGACTGTCGAGTAGCGCTGCAACTCGCAAGATAAGGGTCATCGCGACACAATTAACCACTGCTACACTACAATCCCAGCCATCGTACATTGCCACATAAACACTATACTGACGCATTCCCCGCTTTTATGGTTTATACCTCCGCTCATTCTTAATCTCTATCGTGCCACATCTGGTTTATTTTCATTTCATAGATTTTAGTATTATTGCTACATCTGTAAATGAGGATAAACTATGTACCCAACGGCGTGATTAACATAATGTTTCTGGAATGTTCCACTTTTGTCTTGTAAACGAGCATAAAGTGAAAGAACAAATTGCGAGTTTCCCCAGTATTTTCCTCGCTCGGAAAAATATATGTTTTATTAAAGCTCGGCATTTCCGTGAGCGAAGCAACCCTCGGGGCGAGGGTGGCGGCGGGAGGCGCGGGCGGGCCTCGGCGGCGCGCCAGTGTATAACAGACAGTAGAAGGATATAAAACATATTTACGCGCCTATAAAGTACTCTCGTACTCTCGTACTCTCGTACTCTCTCCACAATTTTCTTTGTTCCTCGCGGCCAATGATAATGCTCTCTCTCGTTCGGTTAAACTTATTTCACTTCCG
Source organism: Agara belti belti (assembly GCA_018245935.1). Classification (NCBI taxonomy): domain Eukaryota; kingdom Metazoa; phylum Arthropoda; class Insecta; order Lepidoptera; family Hesperiidae; genus Agara; species Agara belti. The sequence continues at coordinate 7,175 of DWEM01003686.1, read as the reverse complement.
TCTTATCCGGCTTTTCTTTAACACTTTTATTTATAACCGGTGTGGTGAAACAGCAATCTGATATAAACGATTTCAGATGTTGACTGGTATGATACGTACTTGAGTTGACTATTTTGTTCAAATGTTATCAGAGTTATATTATATAATATTTGTTTATGATAACACAACAGAATAACTATGTACTAATACTATGTATGTATGTACCTATTATAGTAATCCGTTAATAGGTAGATTTATGTGTATGACTTAAATAACAGTGTTCCTAATAGTAAGTTTTAATATTAAAGATTTCAAGTTTTTGCTGCCAATGTATACAAGATGCGAGTAAGCGTACATACAATTAGATATTAATGCAACCATTTCGAAAACTTCAATGTTATTTATACGGTTTTTCAAAGCAAATCGTTTTTTTTTTAAAGTATTATCATATAAATGAGCCGTGGCCGCTGTCACGCGCCCTCGGTACACGGCCAAGTGCGCCAGCGATCGTGTCACGTTAAACTCCGCGAACAGCGAGGAGTGCACTAGACGCTATTCAGAGCGAGAACAACCGAAGCTGAAGCGGTAGCAGTGAAGCGTGAGCGTCTTAATCTCGTACGACAGTATGCAACCCCTTGAGCGGCCGAGAGGGTGCAATAACAAGGCCCCCTCGCCGCCCTTACGTAGTCCGCTAACTTATCGGCTTGCAAACTTCGCCGATCTCTAGTTTGCCAACATGTCGACTGGATCTTCGCAAACAAGTTCTCCGACGAGCATATTACATTACTATAACGTTCTGTATTCATTATTTTTTATTATATGGGTCACCATTTAATAAAATGCTGAAAAAGTAATCTAATAGAGCGCTGAAGCTCTATTGAGAAAATAATATTGTAGACATCTGTGATATCATTTAAACGGTTTGTAGTAGAATAAGATACGGGAAGCTTCGACGGAATAATAACGAAGATGAAACGTAACAGTATGACTGGAACGTCTTAATCTCGAGCGACAGAGAGCAACTCGTTGCGCAGGCAAGAGAGTGCAATAACAAGTCCCCTGCCTTATAGTCACTTTTATCGTGACAACTTCGCGAAACTGTAAAGGGCCGTCCTGCTAGATGGACTTAAAAGCTCTTGAGCTACTATTATTCACGATGCAATTTCAAACAACAATAACGCCACATTAGTTTTTATGTTCTGTAGGATTAAAAAATACCAACGTAGAAAACAATTCGTAGTAAACATGAACAAAAAATGAAAAAAAAAAACAATAAATTAGTTTTGGACGTACACAAACCGGTTGCAGAATGTTTGTTTCGTGCACCCTCTGTCCAGTTTTCGCTCTACAAATGAGACAAACATTTTGATGGCTAAAAACACTGTTGGCACTTTCGTTGCGCTCAGTACAAAGACGGTTCGTCAAAGGGCCGTAATTATCTGTAGGCGGGCGAGTGTTAGCACTCGACGCTGAGGTCGAGATATCTGTCGACGGATCAGCAGCTCACTCGGGATGCACTCCGCGATTCCGTTTGTCACTGTACCCGGCTGCGGTGTGAGCTCTCAGTGTGAACACTGAGCGCCTTTAACCACTGGCAATCCGCCGGCTTAGCTCTGTAACGCGACCGAGACGCGCCATTTGAGACGATATGAAATGGTTATTGCTTACTCGCATTCCGATTGCATACGTGAACACGCCGTGGGAATATAAATGATACTTTCACGTACACGCATCTCGTATAAAATATGACGGTAATTTCAGTTGGAAAACCCGACGTTGGCTCACTTAATTGACGATTTTTCACACGTTAAACTGTCGGTAAAAGGAAATTGCAACCTCGCAAAGTGTGCACACTACACGTTAAACGGACAAACCGTTTAGATATATTTGCAGTGTTGCTCGTCGCCATGTGTGCAGGCGGGTCGAGCCGGGACGTAATTAGCCGACCGCAAAGTTCAGCGGAATGCCTTAAACACAAACACATGCCCACGAACGATCTCGCTGATTCGCATAATGCACTGTTTCAGCACAGCATCTGCACTTATTTTAGAAGCGTCACTGTTCTCATATTATCGAGTAGTTTTAACTGCTAACTTCATCGCTATCGTGTCAGTCCATTCTAACTACTCGGCATTCCCATTTGCTTCTTTCTTTGTTTTGATTGACTCGAGAACGTTTCTTAGTAGCGCGAGAGTTTTCCAGCTTGAAATCTTTTCAACAACGGTACTTTTATGTACCTATCGCTACGTTTAATAGAAAACTTTTCATTTTCCTTCTCTTATTGTGATGTAACTTACTTTTCCCTTAGTTATTTTTATTTAACTTTTATAGGAAAATTTTATTTAAGTCTTCATTAACTTTCAATGCTTTCCGAATATAAAATATGCGATACATGTTCCAGTATTTTCTGATTTCACTAGCAGTTATCATACTAAGTTTTTTAAAGCCATATAATATGTATGTCCAGTACGACGAATGAGCATCCATCCGCTCGAGAAAAATAAGGCTTAACAATTCTAGTTTTAGCATTTTCTCCTAGGTTTGTTGTAATTATAAATTGTATCTATACACATATGTGGCAATGAACCTGTAGTGTAGTGCCTATTATTCAACAATTTCCAGCTTCCTAATTCATTAACGATAGAGCAAGTTTGCGACAATGGCTAATTTATGGATTCCGTCTGGAGCGAAATTTGGTGAATCATTATAAAGTAATCTAAGTTAGGCGACCCGTGGAGAGATGAGAGGGTTGACAGGTGTTTAAATATACGTTCAACCTCTCCCTACTCCATTGGTACGTTCGCCGGAGATTCACCGTATTACATCCGAGGCGGAGTCGGTCGAGCGTGCGCTTGTCGGATTAATTGCTTGCTCCAACACGGCCGAATACTTACATTCTACTCTCGGTTCAAACTGTTACGTGCGCTTTCAGCGCAAAGCGACTTTAACGCGGAGAAAGTTTAATCGGACCACTTACAATCACGGTTCACTTGTGAGCTTTAGGTTAATCGCTAGCGCTAAACGCTATTGTAACTAGCTATTGCTATTGTTACAGAAGGTATTATAAACATTTACACAAACATTGCCCACTATATACGATTACGACGTGCGTTCGGTAATGAAACGGACAGTGTGTCCGTGTGCGAAGTGAACTCGCCGCGTGACCGTCAATAGCGCAAGTGATGTCTTCTCGCGGTCGTTATAGTGTCATCGCATGTTTACGGCCACACGCCTGAATAACTCATCTGGCAGCGATCCTCGAACGTCCATTTAATTGGTCGCTCCCATCGCGCGTCTCACTCGACCCCGCCGCCGCCGGCTCGTCGCTCGTCACATCACCGTCATAATAAACATGCAATTTATCTAGAAACGCCTGCCCCGAGACAAACACGCGCTTGTAAAAACTAACACTATAATGATCGTCTTTTTTTTTTGTCCTCTAATCTTTCACCATCGCGAGAGAATGTTGTAATTGCTTTATTACAACCACAACGATTTGTTGCCAACTTTTTGTTCAATTATGATGCAACAATGAATAATAGTTATAATGTTAAAGTTAACATCTTATAAATAGGACATACGTTGTGGTTAAAATTTAATTAAAAATAAAACGATATAGTAATATGTTGATTTTGAGACAACCTTTTAGCTACAACGTAATAAATAATGTCTAATAAAGGAAGGAGCCATAACGACGAAACGAATCGAGAAGAGGTCAAAACGATCAAACCATGTTGTCTAAATTTTGGCACTCGCTTCACTTAAAACTTTTAAATGCCATTAGAAAGTGTTCGACGTGGTACGGGTATGCATATAATACACGTCTACAGTTTATTATGCAATACAAGCTTGTGGCAGCAATATCTTCATCACTGACGACAAATTTAATTATAACGCTTGGAGAAAATTCGGTCGCATACATTTGAAAAATCTTTATAAGGCATTAAGGCATAATTAAACATACATTTTCGATGCATTTGTTCACATACTTTTGCCTTCAATTAATATAATATACGAAAGCGCAAAAATCAAGATATGATCACAACTAATTGGAACGATTGTTTTAAATCGTTTGCGATTGAAAAGGCGTAAAGAGATTAAAAAGAGCTTTAATGGATACTGAAGCGTATGGAACCGGTCCGGAGTTACGCGGCGGCGCGGGCCCTCGTGTAATATCCCCAGTGTACATTCTCGCGAGCTCATTAAAGCGGCTTTTGTCGTCGCCTTGTATTTATCTTATTACCTCGCTGGACCCTCTGGCTACTTAACAAGCTGCCGCACACCGCTATAACGCGAGCATAAACGATGAAACGTGCCCCGACGATATGAATACTATTACGCTTCATGCAAACATATCGAGTAATCACGATCAGTCGAGACCGAATCTTAGAGAGTGCAGACGTAAAAAGTCATTTTTCGATATACGTTTAATAATGAAAACTGAAATGACTCGTTGTAGATAAATAATAATAAACTCTCTCGTTCAATAATTTTGTTTTACTTCTTTTGTCATGTCATCGCCGCGTCAATGTTGCATGATGTCAGTTTGACAAGGCCCCGCGCCGGCTGCATTGTCACCGAAAGTCACATCGCTTTGATCGCGCACGCTTTTCGCACCGCGTCCTTTGAACCCCATTTAGAACTACATCAGTTTTTAATTGAGGTTCAATGGCCTTGTTATGCATAAATTAAATGATGCTTAACATATTACGGTCAGATTCGTTTTCGTTGAAACTTTATATGCCCTTATTTTATTTACATTAAAAACTGTATTTGTTTAGATTTCATTCTTATTGTTTTAAACATTGACAGAAAAAATACTTCCAATATGTAATTTGTGTTTTGTCGTAATTCGATGATGCGCTCGATAGTGTGATAATGTCCAAAACGTGTAACGATAACAATCTTAGTTTAGCCCAATTAATTCCAGCGTGTAGTAAATTATCTTTAATAATGTAAACTTTATAATTATTAGGCAAAGTATTTTGTTGCGTTAATATCATAGTTACGTACACTTTTAATAATGTACAATGTGTACAATTAAACGTCTTTCGTTATTTTGCACGCCTCTTGATTTTGGTGAGTCGCAATAATGCAACGTGTAACATCAATTAGTGTCAGTCAACAATTATTCAACAGTAATTTCAGCATCTCCTGTATACATATAACCGTTTTCACTGATACTCAAGTAGGTATATAATAGTTTTATTTTACGACAGTCATAAATTTAAAGCGAATAATGCTCTAAGAGACAGATCATTATTTTATATGGATGCTAAAGCAGTGTTCTACTGTATTTGTGCGCACGCTGTCGGATTATTCTCCTCTTTATGCCGTCGAGCTAGATGCGTCGGCCACTTTGTTGTTTTATACCTTGTCTCGGAGCGACTTTGTGCATCGCCTCATTGCTCTCAGTCGTTTCGCTTAGTTTTCCTTCTTTATTTTCGGCTCACGTTACAATGTAAATTTATTTTAGAATCTAACGACTCGAACCGGCTCTTTTGTCGATAATATCTATAAATTAATGCATTTCCGTCAACAATAACGTTGACTATATTAGTGTATCAACGTTTATAACTTATCTTTGATAATGCTAAAGACAAATTATTTTGTATTTTTAATACCGCTCATAAACAAAATAAATATGTGCATTATTGATTTTAGTGTGCGTATTTTTAAGTTGGTTATTAGTAGAAGTTTCAAATAGAATCGTTTTAGTAGCGAACTACATTTTACACGGCTAGTACACAAAACGAGTTCGCAAATGTCGTTTCGACACTTTCTCTGTATTCCAAAGCAACGAGATTGAACATTCGCTCTAATACCTTTGTTCTACAGCGCTCTACAACACTTGCGTCGCTCGGAGCTTGCTAACGCTTCAGTCAGCCTTCCAATTCGGATATTGTCGAGAATATTCTGCTCCGTAAGCTCAACACTATTCACGATTCTCGCAAGTATTGGTTTTGATGTTTCTTGTAGTCTTGATCGTGATATACGTACATGACAATATAGTGCAATATTTATCGTTAAGCGTTTTTGTTGCTTATTTTTAATCAACGCAGTTCCGAAATTTGTCATTCTCAACTTCAAAACTGATAGTTTAAAAGTTTACAATGGCATAAATCTTTTTTTTACGGCTAAGTTGATCTATAAATCTTTACCATCGTCTTAATTATTAATAGAATGTGTGTTTTCCTGAAGACTGGTTTAAAGTATATATATACACGCTTCAAAATCCTTTAAAAGTTAGTGTAAGATAGATATATACATAGTTTATTTAGTTCAAAAGGTATCGAGGCAGTCACAAAACGATCCTTTCCGCCCAAGTCGAGTATACATTATCTCAAGATAGTCGAGAGAGAACCGGCCTCGGTCACAAGTCAGCAAATAAATCGAGTTCGCTACAACCGACGCTCATGACTCTGCACCCATTATACCTTGAGTTTTATGTCGTTGAAGGATCAGTTTCGCAAGGGTCTTACAAATGTACTTAATTTAATTGTGTCATTAAATAATGATCATTGTTTATTTCTAACAATAGAAATATAAACATGTTTATTCATGGTTTCTCTAATACATATTAATCATCTGCGTGATCGATTATTATTATAATTTATTCTAGATCTTCTTAATACTATAGCCAAGAAGCCCTTTCTGCGTAGACATTTCCCCTGTGATTCGTTTTGAATTATAAATAAGCATTACACAAAAAAATTAAGCTACACGTTTGTACAAAATCACGGTCGTAAAATATTATAAGATGGTACGATTACTGTCATCGTGAAATTGTGTTTAGTGAGTTTATTCATTACTCCGTGCCAGGGGAGCGAGCAAGCGAGGGTGGGGCGAGCCACCCCTCTGCTCAGTTTATGGATATAACCTCGACAAAATATCCCTAAAATTGAACTGTTTTTATTACGCTCTCCCTTTATCTCTTATGGTTTGTTGTGCCCTCCAAACCGCGGTATTATTTTATTAGACAACTTAAGGTACATAACGTAATGGCGCTTTTAAGTCCCTAATTGTCTCTTGAATTTCTTATCCGAGCTTTTTATGTGACAGATTGTTATGAACTTTTCTACGAAATGTTTTATATTACATTCAATGGAAATGAATATATATTCATACATGCTACATGATATTTCATAGCGAATAACGGATCAAAATATCTAGTAGCCGATAAGTCTATTTCACTT
>DWEM01003685.1:0-10419 GCA_018245935.1 Agara belti belti | reverse complement strand
ATAACGTTACATGATTGGTGAACCATGAGTGAGATGGGATAAAAGTAACATGAGGCATTTTACATTGTTCAAGAAATAGCAGTGCAAATATAAATCAGCGGAGCAAACTTACACTTCAGTAAATAAAATCGCGTATTCTTTTTAACTCATATCGTCAATAAAAATACATATAGTGGCGCGAGCAGGCGCGAGTTCGCAAACAAGCGGTATGGAGCGGCGTACGTGAATTTTAATATCGCCCTAAAATTATAATCGTATGGATATTGAAATATCACTTTACACCTTCATTTACAGCCTGCGTTCGTCACAGTCTGCCTCGAGGTATATAAAATAAAAACTCTTTAGGTCTTTAATATGATTATATAATATTATGGTTAATTAACATTTCACGGGAGGTTTGTTCATCTATTCCGAAAGTTGTAAGGTTTATTGACCGTGAGTTATTAAAGAGATTTACCAACTTTTATATGCATATATTCTAATATATTAGATAGGATTTCTGTTTAGCATTCCATTTTGGTTGCTTAATACTAATGCCAGATGCTGAATAAAAGAGTTAAATAAAAATATAGACATTATTCAGATTGCTCACTTATGCATGCAGCCATTTACCTACCTGAGCAGCAACTAACAATAAAACACCAGACACCATTTTATCTTATTTCTTTTTTTTGTTTCCGTTTATTACAGTTTAACTTGGATATATCAAGATAGAATTGCAAATTCGATACAAGAATGTACTTTGATTTGACGCCTTTACAAAGCATATGAAAACCATTTGTGTAATATAACTTTCCAACTGACTTTGCAGTCTTCGATATTATTAGGTGCGTAGGTTGTCAAAGAAGGTATACATTTTAGTATCCTTTATTAATTTCATAAAGGTATATTTAAAGAACTTTAAATGATTTACTTGTAGGCGTCTACTTACAGTGGAAGACCCATTTAATGTAATTTCTGAGTAAGCGGAAAAAGCGATTCATTAATGGCGCACACATACTCAAAGGACGGGGCTTATTTCTTTGCATACGTAAAGAAAGATGAAACCCTTGACGATGATATGACTATATTGGTTTTTTCACTGGAAAACTTCTCCAATCAAACCTAATATAAGGCTACGACGTAGAAAGTTACCTATAGAGAACCTGTCATTAAATGTACAAAGAGCTTTATGCATGGTAAAGTAGTCAAAGAGAATTATATATTGTGCATAATACAAAGACGGGACAATAATGAAATTAACTTCCGTCAAAGAGGAGTGACGCAATCACACCGCCTACGAGGTATTATATTCATGAGTGAAATATGGGAAGTATATTCATGCAAACTAATTAACTTCATAATAACATTTTAACATTAAACCAGCTATTGCAAACCGCTTTCCAATTAAATTTCTTAAAACGGATAAATGCATAATCTTTTTTACAAAGCAAAAGCGTGAACCAAAAATTTCAGGTATGTGACGTCCAAACCGACGAATTTACATACAACCTTTCTATCTCCTTAGCGGTGTAATTTCAAAAATTCCTTCTTTAGTGCTCACGGATCCTCACAAAGAACCTACTTGCAAAACTTAAGGATGCTAGGTTCAGCGACTTCGGCTAAGCATTGATCTCTGGGTCTGTCAGTTCTATTTGAAAAATTGATTCCCGTTTATATTTAGTTATAAATTTAAATAATTTATCGCAATGATTGAGAGTGAAACAACAAGCTTGTACTTGCTTTGTACCGATAAAAGATCTAGAACTATCGGCTATTACCTTTGAACAATAATCGTTACGTCGTGATAATGTCTGACCCTTCGACGGCATGTCGCTTCAGAACTACATATTTCTGACCTTACACGTACATACTGTACATTTTCAGTGCAATGTGAAGATTTACAATAAAATACATATAAGCAGACTGTTCGGCTCGTAAATGATTAAATATTGGTCTTTGTTGAAAAAAAGCACGTGTGTACGCAATAGTAATTTTTTTCGACCCTTTTATTGGCCCACTACTGGACACAGGTCTCATCTCATGTTGAGATGGTTTTAGTCTGCCACGCTGGTTAACTACAGATAGGCAGACTTCACACAACTCTGAAACATTATAAATTGTTATAACGTCTCTAAGGTTTCCTCGCAATGCTTTTATAGAGAGTGATATTTAAATTTTATGTTATATATATAACAACTAATGGTAATTTACTACAAACTAAACTAATGAATGCAGAATCGATATGCCGCCTATTAGATGCTTTTGTTTAGTAACTCTGGTATAATAATAATAATAAATAGTCAAAACCAATAAACTAAAAGTGGACTGCATAACCATAATGAACAATTCTTTCTCCTACATTCAACTGTCGCGCGACGTCTATCGTATGCCGAGCGATAAAATGTTACGTAATTCATTTGAACGTACGGGAGTTTGGGCTTTAAGTTAAAAGAGAATTAACTTAACGTAATGATTCTGCTAAATATAATATAGTTAAATACTAATATTAACAGGCTATCGTTAAACCCCTCTTTTTACTGACGTCCCACGAGCTTTTCGAAATGCATTTAATTTATTATTTCACATGTACCTATAACTGTATTTTAAACATGCCATCCGAAATGTTACAGTTACAAATGTATATATACACTTCTAACGATCTGTACCGAATAAGAAGCAGGCGCTGTCTCGAAACAGATCTTGTCAGTTCTACTTGTTACTTGTCTAAATTGAACTACAAGCCCCTAAGCGAACAAGTCTGCTATAGCCCATTCGTGTATGGCACGTCAAAATGTACAAACGAGCAGGCAAATATAGGTCTTATAAGATTAATTCCTCTGCTAGAAGCAAATATTATCTTTATATATTTAAATAAAGAACAGATGGTGCTGCAAATTATGTCGACGTCAGGCTATCGAGGTCATTTTACATTTTGTTCGGGCTAACTTAACTCCGCCAAGAAACGCTGCGAGACGTGCGATAAAGTACTTCGTTCCAATAATATAAACCAATATCGAATTAATGGTAAGAAGTGAAAAGTGGCGAAAACGTTTTATAATTAAATTTACCTAACCGTTAGTTGTTTATTTGCCTCTCTAATTTGAAACTAAATCTCAGATCTGCAAGTAGGTACAACCGCCAAGTTTAATCGAAATGCTGACCTATTTCATCAGAAATCTAGAATGGTCGATCGCAAATTCAATTCGCCAATATCCATCCAATTTTATTTCGCACTTATTTACTTGCTTAATCTTATTACCTTTAAAGCCTATAATCCTTTGATCTTTAAGTCGCCGGGCGATATAAAAAATATAGAGAAATTTATTACGCTTGCCCTTAATATGATTACTTTGCGCAATAACATATATTTATGAAAAAACACAAGATAAATAAACATGTTATTTCCTAGTAGACAGTATAACATCGCTTAGATTAATTCATCCCAGGCCTTGCAATTAACACCGGAGCTTAATATTATAATTTTATAACATTTGTGACATTTATAAAGACAATTAGCTTCAATTAACTTTCAAAGCAACAATAATAACGACCGAACACTAGGGATTTCAAGATATTTCTTAAACATTTCTTTATAATGTACATTTACCATTTTTACAATTTTTGTAACAATAAGCTCGCAAAAAAAAACTTTCTCCAAGAACACACCTCTCACTTTCTCATATCAATCGAGTAAATAACAACAGCTTAAATTAGCAGAACGCTATAAAAAATCTAAGGAGTCTTTGTATTGGGATTAAAAAATTGTTCTTTTTCCTGTTTCCCGTCAATGGCACTGGGCATAAAACATCAGTGTGATCAAACAGAAATATGGGTTCTCAATGAGAAAATCGGATTATCGGAAAGAAATCTGATACTCCGGGTCAATTTACATGAAAATTATGTTTGCAACCGATATTTTCTCAATGTAAGTACAATTTAAAAATGCATTCAGCTGTATCACGGTAACACCGGTTGGACAGGATATTTACACGAAAACACGCGTTAAAGATATAAGATGTTTAAGCAAATATTGCAAATTTGGTGTTACAGATTTATATAAAAAAATACTATTTGAAAAAAAAACCGTCCTTGAAAATTTAAATACACAACACCACTCAAACGCCCAATATAAAATAAAACTCTCGTAGGCGCTACAGAATGCGTAGTACCTCTACGGAAATCAGTACTAATCAGATTAGTCTACAATACTGTTTAAGTTGTTGTTACAACGTTGTTTATAAATGTGAATTATTGATTAGTCATCAATATCACTGATAAATTAATTATATTCATATGTTGTTAATTATGCTTTCCCCTGTTAAGTAACCGTGACTCACATTTTTGTATGACGAATAATGTCCATAACTGACAACTTTACATAAGGCCTAGGGTTGTATTACGGTAATTAATGTATTTCGTATATTCGCACAGTTTTTATCTATTTTTAAAACTCTATATGTTCAGCATATGTTCATATGAAATTCTAACAATGTACGTTTTATTCTAATGAAACTGTATGCAAATTCAAGCGAATGCTTATATGAAAACTGTCAGTAAATGCGCATCCCATTATTGATGTTTTTAGATTTTTCTTAAAATTCAATAAATCTATCCGATCAATAATATCATTTGCATTACATATACATGATAATCAAACTATCTTAGATCCGTCATATCTATATATATATATATAAAACAGGAGAGTTACTGACTCACCCGGAAATCAATGCACAACCAAAACCACTGAACCTAGAATCCTGAAATTTTTAAGTAAGGGTCTTCATATAGCGTAATTGAGCATTATGGAGGGAGTTTCGGAAATTTCAACCCTAAAGGGATAAAATTGGGGTGGAAAGATTGTAGGAAATTCGTCGAATTGGAAGTTAGACACCAGAAATGTTAGATTCACAGTCTTAAGTGAATCAAATCAAATTTAATGCATTTATCGGTTTTACTACATTCAATTTCTGCGCGAGCAAAACCACCAGCGGAAGAACCGCCATCAGACGCATAAGTTATTACTATCTTTATACGGAAACGGATTTCGAATGGTGTAAAGTATAACTAGCAGACAAAGACGCAAGTTTCTTTTTATAACAAGTAGTGTTGAGCCATATCTACTAAGCCTATTTTTTGGAAATGATTATATTATGTATCCGATTAATTTCCGCAAATAGTCCAGTATCTTTAAGTTCAGCGATTGAATGAACGCAAACGGTGTTCACTTTCGCAAATTCGCTTTTTCATTTATTGTTTGGCCAAAAGTTGATTAAGTTTTTGCTACAGCTCTCTGTCCACAGGTTTCTTAATGGAAATGTTCTGTAATCTGTTCACGAACCCACCCCTTCAACACTCGCCAGGCTTTTTCCTTTCCTGACTTTGACATTGTTTTTACTAAACTGAGTACAATTACACTTGTCTACGAATATTGGAAACAGACAATCATATAATATGAAGGAGCGTTTCAGATAAAAGTTGCGTTATGGCTTTTTGCCTGTCATTTTAACGATGCTACGATATAATATTGGAGTTAGTGATTATGTAAATATTTATTTACCCCAAAATAAGATATTAGAAAATTCCTCGCTGAAAAAATGGAACTCTGATATTCAAATACCTCAATTATGACAATGTCAGTATCAGGTATCTTAGTAAAATTCCCTTTCACACTTTTTTGATATAAATTAGATATATCTCAGGAGGAATTTTGAAATTACCGCCAATTTGTACCGTCAGATCAATTTTACCGACCCATTAAAAATTTTAACGGGGACTGAACTTTTAAGAAAACTATATCTAACCTCTATCTTAAATGTATAAACCTCTATATAACATCTGTCGTAGGGATGTTGGTTGCCTTTGAAAAACTCTTATAAAAATATCACTCATACATGTACATACCGTATGTATGTAAGTTCGTGTGATAAATTGAAAAATAAAAAAAGTCATCAGTTCCCTCGCTTAATGTTGACCTGAAGATCTGCTTCAAGGGATTGTTATTCACTCATATGTGTATATCATAAAAGGAGCTACTGCTTCGTTTTTATCCACACGTACACGTATGATATAGTATGTATTTCCAATATCGGTGTATCAGGGCTAATCTATATGACATTAATAATAAAGAAATTATACTAAATATTGTCAAGCTCAAGCGGCAGAATATTCACGGTAGGTACTTAAAAATTTTGTATAGCTACGATCAAATTTTGTATTTTTTTTTATAACAGTTAATATGTTTTAAATTGAATATTGACCCAGACGCGTTGGGAATTCATTCATTCCAGAAATTATTGTAACTACAAGTGTTGTGAAGGTAGTTTGTAAAGGTAAAGAGGAAACACGCTTGAAGCAACGTCAATAGAAATAGTTTACGTATTTCTCAACTCGACTCAGTTCATTTCCTGAAATACTTCGGCTTTAGAACGGAGATAAGTTTCAAATACGAATTGTAAAAGCAAAATAAGTTTAAGTGTTGTCAAGTGCTCACTAGCTAAGGACGAAATATTAATTAAGCGAGCACTTTTAGGAGCTTTCAACGGTTATTTTGAGCGTAAAATTCATGTACATTAATAAGTGTACCAGGTGTAGGTACCAGTGTAGGGAAAAATATATCAGCGAAACATCTAACATACAAATGTTTGTACATAGGTTCCGCATCTTGTTCTGTAATTGATATTTCTAACAGAACTTGGATGTGGACAGAACGCGTAGAACGTACTCAAGTTCGGTCTTCCTCAAACCGTTAATTTAATGTAGGCACATATGTATAATATATCTCTATTGAAGAGTACATAGGCATATCATTGCATATTTTCGGGTTTGTATACAAACCGTATCGACGACAAGCCTTCTAAGTCGACGATCGGTTTAATGGAAGCCTTTATAGATATAACAAAAGTAGGTATGTAAATATTAGAACTGTAGTTACTACTATATCATTTACCTTGAACAACTGTAAAAGAAATTACAGCACCAAATATTATAGTGCAGCGCAAAAGGTCTGCCGTTGTATGACTTCAGTGAAAAATGTTTTACAACTTTCTGAAATTCTCTTCTTACAAGGATAAGAATGAACCGAAAAATTGTTACACGATTTTAATAATTCCCAAAGATAGGTATAAAGGTGATGTTTTCTTTTTATTTATTTAAAAAAAATTAAGTCAGTGGCATTCACTCCGGGGTATAAACGACATCGAGCGTGCAGCCGTGTCACCTAAACTGTCTACTTATGTCCTTGCTCGAATGAGGGACATTAACTGTTCCTCTGCGAATTTTACACATTATTAGCAACTTCCTTTTCAGTCTATTGATCTAAAGAATTATAGCCAACGCACTACAGTCCTGATATTATAAAAAAAACCTTATTAATTTATGTAAATCGTTTCATTTTTTTTAAAACGAAAGCCACTCTGCCCCTTGTATAAAATTAAATACCGATCTCAATAAAAACTGAAACGATGTTAGTGATTTTAAAAAAGGACAAAAAGGTTCTTGATCAATAAAGCCTATTACTCTATAGCCAAAGACACAGCCACATAAAACCAATTGTTTAGAAAAGTGACGTGAATATTTGCCCTCCGGCTTTTTTTCTTTTGGTTTACCATACATTGCACCCACAATGAAATGTGAACCCCGGGCGTACTAAATGAAAATATTGACATAATATGTACAATACTATATGCTAAACTGAAGGCTTTGCGTTAATTTGAAATATCTAATAGAAAAAAATATTAATTTTAATCTAAGTATTAAATAATGACAATTATAATTTTAATAATGCCGCTTAAATTTGTACGCCTCAAGAGATTTTTTGCCCTAAAAAGCCGTCTTTATCTTCGTCCTTGTCAGGTTTCATTTCTAAAAAAAGTAAGCTAAAGGAATCTCTATAACTTTCACGAATAACCTTAACTGTAACTAATATTAGTTTGACACTCACTTCGATCATTCATACAATATATGTGATAGAAACGTTGTAAATGTATTCCGCAATATTTGGTTTCAGCCATCAAATATTTGCTGGACGTGTATGCTAGCGTATCTTTATTTCTATTCGTATAACCCTATTACCTATAAATACTACCTCACACTAACACTATTTCTACAGCCCTGTGCAAGTGCAAGTACAGGCATTTGTGGACGGCAAGAGCCACCCGAAAAAATAAGTAAAAATGTATGTATACAGTATGCATTGTTTGTATACAGACACACTTCTTATAATAATAATACTGTTAAAAAAACTGCACATCATCGATTTGTTGTAACTCTAGACCTATTGTGAAACTTTTTTGAATGATGTAGTTTTATATGATTTTAGAACAATAGCTTCACACAGATTTTTACTTTGACCACAAAAAAGAAACATTATTTACGTACAGTTTCAATATACCGGAGTTGAGTAGAATATGAGTACTAATATAATTAACACAGAGACGATTTAAATAGCAAATATGTAGTATGAAGCGGCACAAGTAAATCATAAAAGATAAAAGCACCGAGCGTTAACAAGCATTCTGTGTGAGCTTTAAACTTTTACAAAACGAATATTAAGTTGTATGCAAAAGTTCCTTTTACATTTCAATTTTAAAAGTATATAAAGTATAAGCGTACGCGTACACGGAATTTCAAGTTTTATATGTAACTTCAAAATGTTATAATTGTATTCAATTACAAAACATTCTCGCGATTTTTTTATCATACATATAATGTTTATTTCGTAATCGTTATACTTATATATATAGAATGTAAAATTACATGCCAGATATCGGTGAAACTGTTGAACACTATATTATGACCAGCCAAAATTTGTAAACAATTTACGCAATAAATATTTTGATTTAATTCGATTTGATCCTGACTGAAATTAGTTACAGGCGATATAAAAATTCCGATTTCATACCCCATACGTATTAGCTTAAGTGTGGAGTTATATAACAAAGAGAACACTAACAGCGGCCAGTTTTATTGTAGGTAACACGGCATCTATGGTAAAATACTTGTTACAGAAAATGCTACAACTATTTCAATTGAGCTGAACAAAAGGAAGTTTTAAGCATCTCATCTACAAGCTGCAACGATTATGGAGGCGGTTCAATTGGTAATAACAATTTATTTTTAACGCAATACAATGTCAATCAATAACTAACACTGGGGGAGTACAGTAGTGAATGTAACGGATATTTTTGGTATTCTGTCCGCTTGTAACATAGTTACATAATCTGCAACATACGTATTATGTTAAACGTAGATTAAACAAATAGTCAGTTAAACATCTCTTCTTGATTTTATAAAAGTTGTAAACTTCAAAGATAAGTCATACAGAAACATTCTCCGTGTTCAACATGTTGTTTGATAGAGGAAACTCAAACTTAGAATTGCCATGTCAGTGGAATAGATTTAATTACTTTATTACTAAATATCACAACCATTACTTTGTATGAACCGCCTCTATTCAATCGTTAATTGTTGTATTATGAAGAATGATTCAAACTTGAAAACCATTTCAGGTTCGATAATTTGCTTTTTTACATTATGAACGACGAGAAGATCAGAACACAAACAAAGCTTATGAAAATGAGGCAAACCTTTTTTATTCGATACTAGCTATGCTGTCGATACCGTCGGAATATCCGGATAAATATTTTATGTAATTCCCAGGTTTTACTCTATTCCCATACCAAATTTCATTACAATAGGTCAAGCGGTTCGACTGTTAAAGCACTTTGCATGTTTTATATAAACCTTCCTATTTTGTCACTCTGTCTATTATTGAAAACAGCATTAAAATCCGTTGCGTGGTTTGAAAGATTTAAGCCTACTTAGGGTGGGAAGCGCCTTTAGTTTTATACTAAGTATAGAAGATTGTAGTGTATGTGTCTAGGGCTAATAAAAATCTATTTGAACATGCGAGTTGTGCACCTGAACAAATACAACAGCTAGCAACAGCCCTTGTATTTTATATCGCATCGTAGGTAAATAAATTATGAATATTAGCTCAGAACAGTCTTGTTCTTAATTATTGAGGATCTTTGAAATATACTTTTGTTAACGGAAAGTTACAAGAATCCGAAGAAACTTTCTCTCTGCGGTTTCGAAACATCGTAAAAGTTTTGGCAATGTTGCAATACCTGTAATAAAATCATGAAATGCTATAAAACAGGCAAATACATATATTTATATATATATATACATATATTTATTTTTATTTATCTAGAATTACTATTTACGTTTTAATGAATTTAAAAATATATGTATGTACCTTATAAATAAATAAAGCTATTTAGTTGTTTATATACATATATATATACACATATAAAAAAATAAAAAATAAAAATTTATACATATTTATATATATATACATATTTATATATATATATATACATATATATATATACATATATATATACATATATTTATATACATATATATATACATATA
>DWEM01003684.1:0-10421 GCA_018245935.1 Agara belti belti | reverse complement strand
CCACGACTCTAGGCGTGCGCTCAGCGAGGTTGTTCGCCCGAGCAGCTCTGTACTCCGTGTAAGACACATATCCATCGTTGTCCGTATCGTCCGATGCTAGAGTCCGATCTACGAGAGCTGCGACATGAAATGCTTAAATTGAACGGATCGATCGAAAACCAATTAATGACTGCAAAAGACTACGTTCATTAATAAATAAATTTTCCCCTCGTAGTATAAATTTCAAATGCATGAATTATTGATATTTTACAACTTAAACTATCTTCTATCTATTATATCGTTATATCTACGTTACCTTATCTTTATCTTATCTTTTACTAAAGTTATTCATGTCAAATTTTAGCAATTATAATATTAACACTGCTTTTTGTTACGGAATTAATATCGCAGCAAAACAAAATTTCTTGCAGGATGTAAAATAGTATTTTTGAAACGTAAAAATAATAGCCAATTTATCTGCAACACGTTATTATAGTATCTCACTGTAATTATTGTACCGATAAACGTGTCCATATCAGTAAAAGCTTGCGGTTCAATTGAGGCGTCTTCTTCTGGATCGAGTTCTTCGTGCTCCAGCGTGTGATACACTGCCTGAAACATACAATTGCAAATTGAAATATTTATATTAAATATAACGCCGAAATATATCATTCAACTAGTTCTTTAATGCGTTCATTCGTCGTCAATTATGTTCATCGGAACGATTTCATTTGTTTTTATGAAAAAATTACTAAACAGTACCATGATCGAAATTACCTTCAACAATTCCAAGCCGTCCAATTTTGAATTCTTATCAAAATCGTGTGCTGAAAAGTAGTGAAATTCTAATTCTTCGGGTGTCATTTTCTTCAAAGCTTCCGCCGTCAGTACCACGGCGTCTTCTTCTATGTGTCTGAAAAACAATTTTGTACATAAACCGCTCATTTAACAAGCGCGTAAAAATTATGTTGACATTGAATAGGTAGATGGTAGAACATGCATGCGGTTCGACCGGAACATTACTACCGTTATTCTTATTTTCACCACCAAGTAATTATACCTAAAGCCGAAATAAAGGATCATACTAGTTATAATACTACGAACGATTTTATTACTTAGCATCGTGAAGGAGTCCAGAATCGCCCATTATGGATTTCGAAAGTCGCGGCTTGTAATGGTGATGCTTCAGCTCGACTGGAGACTCCCCGTGAGGGTGATGTGGACCACGTCGCATGGTACTAGCGGCCAAGAAGTTCAACATTAGTACTAGATATGCTGAAATAGATGTACGTCATGATAATTAAGATGGTTATCATTATCATATTTAGAATCTAAAAATGCTGTTTCAATTATAACCTGTCATTTATTTGGATATCTTTTTTACTAAACAAGTAATAAAATGCCATACAGCAGCAACTGTAGGCTAATACCTATACCTTCATTGCAATCTCAAATTACGCTAGAATTGTACAGATCAATGTCACACAGACTAATGACTGATATTTTGTAACGGATATTAAAATAGTAACATGTATTCTCGTAGATTGACATGTGAGCACACCTTACACTTTAAAACGAAACACAAACATTAAACAAACTCCGTTCAAGACACAAATAGACGAAGCAGATGCTTCCTCAAACTTCTAGGTACTAAACAGTTTTTGGTAACTACTAAGTATTTAAGTGACATTTTGGTGAGTACAACGTTTTCAATTAACGCATAATCCATGAAATTATAAAATACCTATTTACATTTATATCATAAGTAGAATAACAAATACATATTACCACAATATGTCTGTTGCATCGAAACAGATACAAAATGGTAAACATCAAATAAAACAGCACCGGCCACGCGCCGTCAATTTATTTGACAATCAGTGAATACAACATAGTACGCGAACAGTACCTGAGTGTAATTTGAAGGGCATTGTAGTTTGCGACGTAAGGGCGCGAGGGGAGTCGGCTGGGGTGCGACCCCATGGGGCCAGCGCCACGAGAGCAGAACGTATCCCGCGGAGATGCAATATTCACACCTCATTTCACAACTACCCTGCCTATTACGTTTGTCGTCGGCCAGAAAATGATGTCCGGATGAAAGCGCGCCAGTGCAAAATGCCCGATTTTTTACACAAATAGCACTTTCACGTTTCAATAAACGATTCACTCGAATTTGTCGCTTTTGTTTACGTCGTATTTTGTCACTATGTGCCTGTCTAGCCTGTTAGACGCCGGTGAGTTCCTTTCGGAGATCGTGTAGACCATCAATAACGCGAAGGAAGGCCATTGAACCTGATCTCTCTCCCAATACAGCGCGGTATTGCTGCTTTGCGGCGGAATGTGGCCAACGGTAATACTCCCGCACAGAGATTCCGAAAGTTTTTTTTTTTTTAATTAAACCCTTCCATTTTCTTTGACGATTTTTTAATTAACAATACAGAATACAAACAGGTGTCCGACACTACTCATCGCAAAAAATACATTACAATACAGTTTCAATACGTCGAATGCATAATTTATTTCGCCGCATCACCCCTGCGCGTCCGGACGAACAGTTGTTGCGACGGAAAGACGAGACCAGTCTTTAATCGGACCCCACTTTATTATAGGGCACAGTGTATAAAATGGAGGCATAATGGATCGCAAATTATGCGCCCATAGTGACAAGTGCGCGGTCCGTATGTCACGGTGTCCGACTCAAGCGGCATAGCGGGACAATCGGGACACATTGCCGTTTAGTTTGGCAATCGAAATTGCGCTGTCAAATTACAAGCGTAATTTAACTGTCATTAACTCGTAAAAACTTGTTTATTTTTTTAAAGACCTATTTATTTACTGCTAATAATTTTTTTATCGACATTACAAATATAAAATGCTAGACACCAATGAATGCATAAATTAAAAACAAAAATCCCTAAATAGATAGCATTTTATTGCAATTGCAATTTTAGTCTTGTGTACGAAATAAATCGATTTTTAAAAAACTGTAGTACCTATATTCCAATATACATACGATCAAACTGGCAGCATATTTCAGTGCATATATAGGAAAGAAAAAAAACCCGCAAGACAACATAATCAAAAATGTATTAGTATGTAAGTCTGTATGTCTCGCAAGCACTCGTATAGTTACAAATCCGTAAGTAGAGTCGCGGGTGTCCTGCCCACCGTATTATCGCCGATAACACCCTAATCCTATGCGATTACAATAGATATTTTATGTTATGGGTCACGAATTCCTTTATTCCTTACTGCACTTTGGTTACAACATTCCCAAAAATACGAGAGGGTTGTTATTAAGACTTAACACGTATTGAGAGGCCAGTAGGTGTCTATTGGAGGGGTTGATTTTATAAAGTACGTATAAACGATTTACAATTGTCAAATAGTTTTTGCATTGGTTACGGAAATCGATGATAACGGATTTTATCTTAAGTGGTCAATATAGTTGGAAACATTTAATGGTTCATTGACAGTAGATTGTATAACAAAAGTATTTCTCAGCAAATACATGATAAAGTTATTCGTATTTTCAACTAATTTATAAACAATATCTATCAGGATCATAATAATTATAAGGCAAAGAAATACATTGCTAACCAATCTAACGCATCGTTATTGAATATTTCTAAATACGAATAGGTAAAGGTCAATGAAACTCACACTTACCTTCAGCAAACATTGTTCTAATATCACCTATAATATTCCCGCTTCCCGGTTATATTTACAACATAGGATAAAAATCATTATTGTCACAATATTTCATTTCGAACACATCTTTCGCTTCTGTCAAATGCCACAGAAATCAATGGAACAGCGCACGCGCAAAAGTACCATTCTAAATTAAACGTTATCTCTAATTAATAAGGTTCGTTTTTCCTTCAACGATTCATCAGGTTAGTCTTCGATATTCGGCGCATGTCATTTAGGTCTCCCAAAGCTCTCGTCGTGGATATACTAGATGGCGTTAGCAGTTTAAAGACCGTACGAAAATAGAAACAGCTGCGACGAAGTTCAGATTAAGTCTATGAATAAAGCTGTTATTCAATAGATGCATCTGCGTAACAGGCAAACCTGGGGCTTTAGCGACAAGCTCTCTTTTTCCGCTACTGACTACATTTGTTATTAATCTTTGAAATAAATTCCATGACCTAATGAAAATGAATCTAATAAAAAGTTACGAAATTGCACCAGACGCATATATTACATGATAAGCTTTCGGCATATGGTTTGTATTAATTTTTAACAGACAATCTCCTTAGGTTATTGTTGATTCTCTCTTGTTGATTCGTTCATTAATGAACAAGCATAAATTCTTGTAATTCAGTATCGCGTAGACAATAAGCGCAGCTTCATGTCAATAAATAGAGAAAAACTTTTTCTGACACATTTCTGATACGGTCTGTCTCCTGACCGTAACCAGCCGAAAGTAAAACCTGGACAAAATAATCTTTTGTTGTGATGCGCTTTCGATAAAACGCTTTTGCTTAAGGCAATTATAGAGACACAAAAAATGGAGATACAATTTGCATGAGTTGCTTTTAAAATATCAACGCATGGCTGTGATGTAGCAGGTTTCTTGTTAAAATAGTTTATTTGCTTTATAATTGTTTTTGTATTTTTTTTAAACTAAACTATTTTCAGACCTACCCATACTAATGATGATATCTTATAGCCACCTAATTTAATTTTGTAACATTGCATTAAATAAGTTAAGCCCTTTGTAAAAGATAGAATTAAATACTTAATAAGTAGAAGTAAGTACCTAATAATATCAGTAAGCCTATTTAAAACGAAAAGCTTAGATAGTCATTGAGTGTTGTAGATTAAATGTATTATATTAGACAATGAAATTGTATCCAAACGGTATTCTCATATAGTTTATTTGTTAACTGTATTCTAATTTTTTACAAAAATTTAATATATCAGCGAATTAGGTTACCCCGTAATGTTAGGTTAAATTCCTATAAATATATAAATAAATATATATTTGTTAAAGCATCAACGACGACTTATATGCTCTTTAAAAATGATATTTTAATTATAGTATTTCATAATAAACAATAATAGTATTTCATAATAAATAATAATAGTATTTCATAAGATATTTTGTTATAGTGCTACCTTAAAGAGTTACATATATTTTTTTATAAAAAAGAGTAGACGAGCAGCCAGTAATCGACATTATTATGTAATTATAAATCAGTATATTATGTCAGCAGTGTAATTAGTATCACCTTTCTGTTTTCTCAGATGTCTAAGAACGATTGATTAGCTTATTTTTTATACAAGTCATTTATCCACATTTATCCAAATATCGAGTACAAGAAAATGTTAAAGTTAAGTCTCATAGAATTATTGCTGTACGAACACGCACAAACAGTTTAATAATTTCGCAGAACGTCGATACAACAAATTTAGTGACTATTGAGCAGACATACGCCATGGTAATACGATTTGAAGTGAATGTATGAATACTCAGTTAAGGATTTGTACTTGATGCTACATAGATGCTCGTACAAGGATTTAAGACATATTGAGAATATTCGAGAAGGATACATATTTCCCAAGGCAGGAAAAAGCAATTCTGTTCCTTTTTTAAAAACTGTATAATTCTAATATCAGTATAGTTCCAATATTTTCTTAGATACCGTACCTTCTGGTCACCATTAAAACAGAAAATTTCCGTTTTCCAAATTACTTTCGGAGTAGGCTAGGTAGTTTCAGTCGAGTCGGCAATTACACCTTTCGTCAACTCTATTACATACGAATCTCTTATAAGGCGGTTAGTGAGACTGTATTAGGTGTTATTCCGTAACCGCATCTTATACTACGAATTTTGCATTGCTAACTATCCTCTACTCGTATATCCATTGAAAAGGATACACTAACTTAAAATGTTAGTAGCTTGGCAACACCTTACTTTTTTTACGTTTTCGATCAGAACGTCAAAGCTATAATAATCAACAGTTCAAGTTATTTCAATGCATAGACTAAGGTCTAAGAAATCAGGTATTGTATTTATTATACAGAATTATAAATCAGGATACATTAAATGGAATCAGATTAGCGATAATAACAACTCAGCTATTTTCTATAACTTCTGTAATTACAATTAGTTAATTAAAAATCTCATCTCTTAAGACGCAAACTTGGCAATTATAACTCTGCTATGTTAGGTTGTAGGTTACGTTTAGGAGCTACTGTGGGTAGAACTGACCACTCATTCTACGGCCCTGTTTTAAAATAAGACACCCGAAAAAGCTGTGCGTTTAACGTAGATATATGCATATGTATACAAAATACAAAACTTGTCAACAACCGAAGCGAGTCTTAGTAATCCATCCATCGATAATAGCCCCTGAAATTTCTGAATACGATCCATTTTATCTTAGCTCAGCGTTGAAATAGATCTTTATTCCTTTAAAGATAGGAACAGAATTTACTGAACACAACAAGGGCTTTCCTTGAGAAACGAACGTCCGTAGAGCCTTCTGTTCGACTTAATTAAAACTGAATCTCAAATATTGAGAGTTAAGGTATATTTTTGATTGAAACTGGCTCGGAGAGACGGCTTTTCAGTGCGAAAATGTTTATGTTTATAACGATCTGTTGTGGGGAAGTTAAAAAGAGACGGGCGTATGTACGCGTGTGAGGGATCGTATGATCAATACATCGGGGGCTGCGTGCTCCGTGTGTTGCGGAGGCACCTAATTGTCGTTTTCTTACATTTGCATGCTAATTGATTTCCCCACTCAGAACATTCTACGTTCTTCCTTTTGTCTTGTGTGTGACGCAAATTGCAAGGAGTTAACGTCGTGTCGAGTTTTATGGGACATTTAACAGAAATTTCGCTACAACGTGGCGTGAACGTTCGAGTTAACATTGGATTATGCTTTCTTTAGAGTCGATCAAGGTGTTATAGTTTCGTCCGTACGAAGTCAGATACTTAAAAAATGTCACAATTGCGAAAACAAATTTAGTGATAACAATTGCATTTACGTGTTTTAACTATTATTGTGAATTGTGGGACAAAAATTAAAAAAATAAATGACATGCTAGCATAGTATAAAAATATAATAATACACAAAACCTGATAATGTTAAGACAATAATGAGTAGGTAGTTATAAAGAAATAAATAACTGTTTTTATAGTGCAAATTCGAATATAACCCAAGACAGAAAAATATATTATTGTTAAGTTAATCATTTTTCTTCTTATATACACAAAAATCAGTCTTGTACATAAAAATTCAAACATAACAGTGTACGTAAGAAACAATGAATATTCGTTGGCGAGGCCGAGATTTGCGGCGTGGAGCGGGCGGGCGCGTTGCTAGGCAACCACCCCGAACCACCCGGATCACTTTTAAACTTTCATGTCGGAAAGTTTTTAAGGTTTACTTGCGGCTCTCAGATTCTCCTCCTTTTTGTTCTAAGCCCCTTTACTGAAACCGAGATGGAATATGTTTTAGCGAAGCAAGTTTGCTGGGAATATTTTATTGAAGGACGTCTTAAAGTGACTTTTTAAACACAGCTCTGCTACAACTCACCTTATCCGACGTCAATGATGTTTACGTTTTGCATATCTATGTTAAGATTTTCAACACCTGACGACACGAGTACCCCAATGTATACAGTATATGGTTGTGGTTTCGCACTCAGTCTTATACAGACTCTATAATTTTTTGTTAATACTCACCATTGTCACATGTCTTGAATAGGAATCGAACCTAGGACTTTTGTCTCATAGTCACTAATCACTGAAGCAGGTCATTAATATAAGTCTAATGTAACTAAAGTATACCATTTCCACTGGCAACAGTATGCTTCCGGCTTTCCCTACAACGGTAGGAGAGAGAAATATGGCTTATAAAATCGTCTTGAATAAATTATTGAGATTAAACGACAAGCAGCAAAAGAAATCTTTTTCAGGCTTGGAGAAACTTATAAAAAATATAGGCTCGTACAATATAGACGAGCGACGGATAGTGGTCGCGGAATAAGCCCGAAGGTGCTTTTAGCGCCTAATTGGCAAGCTTTTAAGAGCTACCGCGATCCGACTCTACTAGTAAATTGTCATGATAAGAAAAAAACAAACAGCTTTTCAAAGCTCTCTATTTCAAAATAACATTGCGCGTTGGAAAAATAATTCCATTGATAGGGGAAGTAAAATGAGAAGGACTACAATTGTTAGTTCTTGACTTGTTAACGTCATTTTCAATCGGTCGGTAATCGAAAACTGTAAATAAACATGAAATAATAAAACACTACTTATAGCTGCTTATCATCATGGTATAGCTAGCAACGTTAACATTAGACACAGTTTGTAAAAAAAACAACATAGTTTAATAAAAACAAAGACAATGTCATTCAGAGATTGAAATAGCAAACAACTGTGCTCATCACACAAATATTGGTATTGGATGGGAATCGAATCCACGTCCTTCGGTTTTGCGGTCAGGGTCTCTAACCGCTCGATGCCAGTCAAGTTACTTAAATAAGCTGTACGTATTAAAACTTTTATAACTAAAAAACTAATGCACAGATAAGTTTCTGTTCGTTAAGCGCTGATTGGTCGTATATTAAAAAAAACATAATAATCAGGATTGCTTATGTCAGTCGAAATAAACATTCTACTCCGCGAGAACTTCAGCCATGAGAAAACTAGAAGTAAGCTTGTACAAAATAGATGAGCAACGGAGACGCAGCCGCGGAACAAGCCCGAAGGTGCTTTTAGACTGTAATTGGTGAGCTTTTAAGATTACCCGCGATCCGCCCATGTTCCTGTTGTACTGACGAGCTCATAAACGGTAAGCCTTTCTATAAAATGTTAGGTTTACTTTATTTTAAAACGGTCTGCCAACAGCTTTTAGATATTTAGGTCTATCTATCTTGTAGATGAATGTGTGAAGTGTACCAATGACCTGACCATACTAATTGAATGACCTACCAGAATGTGTGAAGTCTACCAATCCACACTTGGCCAGCGTGGTAGACTATGGCCTAAATCCCTCTCACCATGAGAGGAGACCCGGTCCAGCAGTGGACCAAGAAAAGGGTCGAAAAAAAATATATAAGAACTATTTGTCCGCTGCTATTTAATTTGCACGTAAACCCTAATAACTTCACGCAAGCTTATATCTCTCAATTTCCTGTTTCAGTGGTTGATTTTGAATAGCATTTCAAGTAGCTCGTGCCTTATCTTACTTATTACTAATTATTTGTAAATCAAATTTTGAAAAAATCGAACAAACTATTTATCGCTTAAACGTAACAGATAATATGCAGTTCCTCTCGCATTTAAAATATGAAAAGTCGAAAATAAAAATTGGGACAGTACTGACATTCTGAACCCGCAAAAACCCTTATCAGTAGAGGGCTCGTGTTATCCCTGTCTCTGAATGAGAACGGTGAACGCCGATTCGTACCAGCCTTTGAATATTTAAGGCACCACACTTCCTGTACGGCCTCTTCAATTATTAAGTAAATTAAACAAGCCGTGTAGTCAAACAGAAATACGAATACACGGTTGTAATTCACCAGTTTTATTCCATACGAATCGAAGTTTTAATATCGGCAAGCCACAAACATATGCCACTGGAGAGCATAATTTTCTGCTCCCCAAAAAAAGTACACTTGCCTTACCATTTTATCACTTTTTCGTCCCTTTTGTTGGTCCAATGCTGGATGGAGTCTTTTCTCATAGTAAGAGGGTTTTTGGTTGAGTTTACTATGCTGGCCAAGTGCTTAGTAGACTTCACGCTCTTGAGAAACATTATAATTTTTTTGTAACATTTCTAAGGTGTGCCGGTGTCCTCACGATGTTTTCCTTCATCGTGTGTGATATTCAAATTTTAAATTAATGTTACTAATACAAAATTACTTTATGTATTCCAAACGCAAGCTGAGGTACCCATTTTAATTTAATACTGAAATCACAATGAGTATTTCGCCAAACGATTTTTTTTTTTCATTTTTCTTTACCGTACTCCTTATAAATCAAGACAGAAGTAGAACCTTTAATATCTAATTCCACGATTCCAATTCCGTGAACGAGAACACATTAAATCTTCTTTGTTACGTTTTTCCTGAACGAACCACTAATTGACCTTCCGAAATGAATTCCTTAATTATTGAAAATGTTTTCTTTTAAACCTGTTTGATCTATAACGGTGTAATATTGTTTGAGATATCACAACAGTTTTATATCTGTATTTTCAAAGTAAAATAATAATAATAAAATAATGATAATAGTTTTTATTTTAGTCTACATGGAACGTAGTTAAATATCTATTAAGATATTAATAATATTTTTAATAAGAATAATATAATTTGTATCTATTTAGATATTAATATATATTTAATAAGAATAATATAATTTGTAATTCTTTATATTATTTATTTTTTGACTATTTTTTAAAATTTGAGCCATTTTATTA
>DWEM01003683.1:0-10421 GCA_018245935.1 Agara belti belti | reverse complement strand
TGGACCGGGATTCCTCTCATAGTGAGAGGGATTTAGGCCATAGTCCACCACGCTGGCCAAGTGCGGATTGGTATACTACACACACTTGCACAAAAAAAATATGTATAGAGAGATCAAAATTGAATGTACAACATAATGCCTAAAGCTGTTACAGACTACTAGTATCAGTAGATTTTACAGAATATACTGAAGAGAATACTGTTACGACATATAGTACGGCGCCGAAAGTTCGGCCGACATTACGTGGCGCAAGGCGTAGCGCCGAAGATCCGGCAAATGTGTCGCTACACTTACAGAAGGCATTGAAGGCTTTTTTAACATTACGTACATACTTACCTAACATTAGGACACATCCACAAAGTATTATAATGTACATGTGGCTTAAGAACACGTATGTAAACAGGACCCGTGACCTCAATCTCAGTAATTTAATCAGTGAGTACAAGTATTCTTTTTTGCAATTTTTCCGAGTTTCTGAATTTAAATTTCATCGTTTTTGTTAAAATCTCCAGAACGCGAGAAATAATGAAATAATGTTAAATTTTTAACGTTCGAAATGTTTCAAAAGCTCAACTCCCAAAAGCGGGTCGCACCCTCGTTGAACTTTTAAATGGCAACGTTAAAACTTTCATATAATTTTATAATAATTAGGGCCAGAGATAGCGAGGGGAGATTCAGACGAATGGGTGATACATGCAAAATCACGTACTTTACGTATTTCAAAGAAAATATTACAGACGAGATTGATTGATTGATTGAAAAAAAAATTGCATAAGGGCGTGAGTGAACTATGAAATTTAAATTTTTGTAGCTTCATTGTTTATCTTCTCTCCTGTCTCCGCTCATCCTTGGTTGTCAATTAGATATTTTTGTTTGTTTGTTTGTTTAGGAACGCGGTGTCTCTGTTGCGGATCACCATTTCGATGTTATAATTCTCGGCGTGTGTAGATTTACGAATACGAAGATGGTGTAGGTGTGGATACTCACCGATTGCCGCCACCGGTAAGCAGTTGAAGCAGTCCGTGAA
Source organism: Agara belti belti (assembly GCA_018245935.1). Lineage (NCBI taxonomy): Eukaryota > Metazoa > Arthropoda > Insecta > Lepidoptera > Hesperiidae > Agara > Agara belti. The sequence goes on along the minus strand of DWEM01003683.1, from coordinate 9,394 downwards.
GGTCTTCCATAGCTTGATGTTATACCTTCGTTTGCACTCGTCGTAGAACCTGACGACAACCATTGCTTCGGTCAAATATCACGTGTCAATGAAACATTTGCTAATATACATTCAAGTACAATGAATACTTCTAATATTTGTTAGGGGATCCGTATAAGATTCGTTGATATATCCGGAAGCGAATGGATTTAAGGTTAATGATCGATGACGGAATTATATGGAGATTTGCACCAATTAACACTGTTTGGAGCCATGTAATGGACTGTTTTTCGAACTTCGCGCAGTTTAAGCAAAGACTCGTCTTCAACACTGGGACATGAAAAAAGGAAGTTCTTTTGAACTGGAACCGGTGGAAAATCCTTAGTATCATCAGCCTCTAAATATTTGGCAATCATGCGTGTGTATGTAACTGGATTGAAGGCGGAAAATTGCAGCCCCCAACTCAATATCACGACAAAATCGAGTTAACGAACGCACCGGTACACGAGTGCGACGTGTTTATCGTGTCAAGTTTATCTACCGATAGCACGTGCGTTTATAAATCATGTATAGAATGACGTCATGTTCGTGACTAACAAAGAAACCTTATTGATGTTGTTTTTTTTTTATGGGAAGCGAGAAATAAACGAGCAGACGGCAATCAAGTGACCGCTGGCGCCTTTAGAGCTCGGCGACCCACCTCAAGGGCTGTAGGATTAGTGAGCATTACTTTAGTAAGGTCATATTAACTGATGGATGTAGGGGCCGAGGGAGACCCAGACTGTCCTATCTCGACCAAATAGGTCAGATACTGGCTGACGGAGGAGTCAAGAGAGAGTGTATGCATGAAGAGAGTGATGAATGTCGATGAGGCGCTTCAGATTTGCAAGGACAGAGATATGTGGCAATCGGTTTCTGCCTACCCCGTTAGGGACCTGGCGTGACGGTATGTTGTTGTTGTTGTTGTATATTAACTGACAATAATAGCAGTACTCCTATGGTCTTGGTTGGTTTCAATGTCCAATGCGACCTGCCTGCTACTCTCTTCAAATAAAAAAAAAAGGTTTCGAGAATCACGATTGGCTTTTGACGTGAACAATAACGAAAAGTAGCAAACACCTACGTTAAAAATTAAGGACACGTTCATGAAACTAGTCTAACTAGTTCAAAAACACAGTTGACCTTCGCGACGAATCAATAAAACGAGTCATACCTAGTTTCCTACTCAAAACGCAATAAGCCAAAAAAGGAGTCGCTCAAGGTACTATTTTGGGACCATTTTGTTTTGTTACTAAAAAATGTATCGTCAACATACCTAAATATCGCAGTGTATCAAGTTATTAGCAAAATTGTGTATCACGTTATTGGCAAGATAAGATTACCGATGTAAATATACCGGACAACGATTGTAACAACTTAACTTAACCTACATCACACTATACATCTGTAAATTGTAACAAAATAATAATGATAATGAGCTTGAAATGTTATCAGTACTTTTTCAACCCTCTTATCGTTCCACAACGTCTCCTCTCATAAGGAGAATAATTATAGAAGAAAATGTTCAAAATGTATTATACTGGTATAAGGTTATCGTAAAACGTACATAGTAATATTTCGAGTATTTACGACATATATATATTTTATTTGAATACCTCATCATTTATCAAAGGTTCTCAGATAGAAAAAAGTTATTTATTATAAACACTGAAAGGTTTTGTTTGTGTGCAGTGAGGCGTGAGTCGAGCTGTTGGGAATCGTTTCCCATAACAATGGAAGTTTATTGTTACGAGCGCCAAACGTTACCCTTACTTTCAAGGTTTGTTTTTAAGTTAATATTCATTGATATTATATTCATTATTGTAAACGATAGCAGCACATAAGCACAGAAACCTTTTTCATACCAATATTCATGTTATTACATCAAATAATCACAGTAATTAATTCCTAACGGTCGACGAGATGAATTTGCCAAATTTTTAATCATAAACTTTCCAACATAAAAAGGACCCAATGCTACATTATAATAATTTTCTATCGTGCAGTGAAAGTTTCATCAAAATCGGTTATGCTAACAAAGAGTTAGATGGTGCAATTAAAAAGTTAGTTGAGGACATTGGTAACATGTAAAAATTCACTGTAGATATAAAACAAAAGATATTTTTAAATCACACGTACATCAATCTTATTTATTACTATCAATATGGTTTGATATATAAACGATTACAGTAATCCTACATTTATTTTAGGCACAATCAATTATGTCATTATAGCACAGACTTAATAGGTCCAATATAATACACTGTCGAAGAAATTACATGCTGAAGATTAAAACAGCAATAATTCAATTTAATACATTGACTGGCCTCAAAGTCGAGCAGTTAGAGACTCTGACCGCAAAACCGGAGGTTGTGGGTTCGATTCCCACAATCACATCCACTTTACACTTTACATGAAATCCATAATTACATTGAAGGTATCAGAGTCCACTCACCCGTAAATCCTATTGATGCTAGCACATTCATGGTTGCCCCGTAACAAGAAGAAGTTCTCTGGGTATTTGATCTTGTAAGCTAGAAGCAGACAGATGGTCTCCAGCGACTGCTTCCCGCGGTCCACATAGTCGCCGAGGAACAGGTAGTTGGACTCCGGCGGGAAGCCACCGTACTCGAACAGCCTTAAGAGGTCATAGTACTGCCCGTGAATATCACCTGTGAAATAGATGCAGGTTTAAAAGGTCGGCTATGAAATATTATTTATGTGTCATTGAAAGCAGCGATAGTCCAGTGGTTTGAATTTTAGCCTCCCGCTCTGGGGAGGTCTGGGTTCAAATCCCGGCACGCACATCTGACTGTTGTGTGCTTAAAATACTCTCTATAACGGTGGAGGAAAACGTTGTGAAGAAATCTGCACACCTTAGAGATATTATAATAAAATTTATGCGTCTGAGGTGCGTCTGCAAATCCATATTTGGGCAGCTTAGTGCACTATGCCTTAAAACCCTCTCACTATGAGACAAGACCTGGTCCAGCAGTGACAGCAGCCATGAGAAACAGTCATTCGGCCTGCACCGATGGTAAGAAGTCATTGTCAACTGCGATATCAGAGGTGTTAGGATAAATAATAGAAAACAGATACTAAAAGTAAGATAAATATAAATGATGTAACAATGAGAGAGAGTAAGTAAGACCCATTTAATAGGACTGGTGGACTGGTGACTGTTGTTATGGTGTAACAGTACTAATAATGTTGTGCAACTTAAAAAGTCCCAGGTACAATTCCAGACCAGACAAGTACAAGAATGAGTAATTTAGTTATCTGTTCTGTTTTACGGGACTATAGTCAGTTGTAATTAGTCTGCCTACTTCTACGACATATTTTCGATAATACACATGTTTAAGATCTATATGTTTAAGATTAATATGATATTATTGGCATTATTCATGTTGTCCAGATTACTAGGCGTGGGGCCCATCCTTTACACTAACAGCATTATTTTGAAAACAAAATAATGATATTGTATGTTCTAGATAGAAGACATTGCAAATGTTTATATTGTAAATACAATAGTAACTACAAATGCCGGATATATGTCACAAGATAATATTGTTTGGACAAACAATATTATTTTAACTGGCATTTTTTCGTAATAACAGATTTAATTACGAACATTATAAAATATGCGATGCGAAATTCGTGTTGATAGAATTGACATGTTTTCGCGGTGCATTGACTTTGTATGTCAAATTTCACTTTTATCTCCAAAATACAAGCAACCGCTAGACGCATTTACGATATAAAAATGTTATTTAACCGGTACATGCCTAGATTGTTATAGTTACGTGTTTGACTGCGTTTCGAAAGCGCTCCTTGCCTCTTTGACGGTGAAACTTTTGTTTTTTTCGTCTCACCAAAGGTTACTTACCGCATATTTTTAAAGGTGCTTCCAATTCAAGTAATATTGGTTGTGATAGGAATATTTCCCGCGATTTCAAGCATAGCCCTTTGATCTCGATTTCCGTCAATTGAACATTCATTCCAGGCTTCTCGCCTCGAACTGAAAACAAGCAAATATAAACATTTCACCCACACTATTTCTACACTTGTTTCACTATATATTCACTTAAAATTGTCATTAAACTTTTTTTCGAACACCAAAACAAACACCAAACACTGAAATCCGTTTACCTTCTCGATATAAACAATTTACCTTTTAATAATTTTTTTATTACATTATCGATGTTTAACTCATCTGTATCTTTGTCTGCCATCGGATATATTATTTGTGCACAGTAGACTAAATAGGATTTGGTTAAGAAGAGAGATTGTAATGATTTTCGCCGATTTAATGGAAGGCACAACCTATTTCAATTCTCGGCTAATATGAAATTCAATGGCGGAGACATCACTCAGCACTCACACACTCAAACAAGACAAACACATCATCAGTGTTCCCATTTACTTACCCAAAATTTACCACAAAATGTCAAATATTTAATACAATGACGAGAATAAAATATTTGCACTGACGATTACTTTATAAAAAAATTACATATCGTCAGATTTATTCCCTAATACATAATTGAGATCAGTTTTATTAGAAGCATTATAGTTGTTAAGAAACTCATTATTTAAAATTCCGCCAATCTGCTGTGGTGATACGTGTGGAGTATGCTTTGTACTAGGCTTCAGTTGCTAAAGAAACCCATAGCTTGCAGTGAAATATATAACGTGAGGTTGCAGCCAATATGTTGGCAAAAAGGTATGATAATGATATAAACAGATCTTCGTAGCAATATACGTTCGTAATTTCTACACTTAATAATTTACATTTGAATACAATACTACCGGTACAAGCTCAAAACAGAATTTCAGATAATAAAAATTTTACTTACGAACCAAAATTCTGCCTGTAATTTTGGGAATGAAATATAGTATGGCAACATAATATGGATTACAAGTATTGCCACTTTTAAATGATGTCACACATTTTAAATTAGTAGAATTGCAGTTTTATTTGGAAGGTAAATAAAAATCTATTATATTATGAAATAAAACTTTTTATTAAAAATACTTGTTTTGTAATATATCCATAAAATTTTAATAGACTAATCTTTCTTTGGCCCACGGTACGGATGTCGCTTCCTATAAAAGAAAAAGAACATTAATAAAATTATTTTAAATACATACAAAATTCTGCTAAGCTTCACAATAAAATACAGCATGAGTTTAGACAATTTAAAATTAAAATTAGAGGCTTAATTAAGTTATGGACAATTACTTACAAACTTACAATATGGTAGTTTAAACATAAACGTTTCATGATAATAAATTAAATTATTTGTTTATTTACGCAGGTATGGTTAATGTGAAAATCCCAAATTTAGTGTTGACATCTTCTAGACGGAATATGCCTTCCACGTATTCTCGGTCAGCTTCAACAGCAGGAGTCTCAAAAACTAAATTCATGATGTAATCTTCAACGCAACTGTAACATAAATATTACATTATGATAAATAAAGTGTAAAATAGTCATAATAAATTAGGAGTTTAATAAAATCCTACTTACTAAGCACATGGTTGGTAAGGCACGAGTTTTTCAATTTTATTTGGTTTTAGAGTTTCTACATAAGGATCAGCAACTAATTTGGTAGTAGGCGGAGCTGGTCCTTTGCGAGCTTTGGGAGTGGGAGCTGGTGGCTAAAACATAAATGTTTTTTTTTTAAATAAAAACTATAATATTATTTTTTATAGTAGTAAATTCATAATACTGTTGGCAACACAGTATAAACCATAGCTTTAAAATTGCTGCGATTGGTCGGTGGATCACTATTACTGTATGAAGTTCATTGGCTCTACAATAGAAACGTTTTCGAATTTTATATTTGAGTTTTTACGTCGTTATTTTTAAATGATTGCATACACAATAAATGCAACATTTTTCAATTTAAATTTGCTTGCATTGCATCATTTGCTTAAACAAGTTTAATTTACTTTAACTAGTCTATCTTAATTATTAACAATGTCTTTATATAAACGGTACCAACTTTCACGGCCCCGTAAACGACTTGAATGAGACTTTTGACTTCGCTTTCCAGGATTTTCAGGAACTTGGCCACGTTCCATTTGGCCACTTCCTTGTGGTTGCCCAGCAACGCCAGCAGTGGGGTGCAGTCGCACTTCGCCAATCTGAACATATTGCAACTAAACGTAATCTAACTTACTTGTAAAGGTAAGACGTAGTTCCTGTAATTATTTTTGATGAACAAAATACTGAGGTTAGCAATGGAATGTAAACTTGAAATTGGTAAGTGGACTTGTCAAAGAATTCTCAGTTAGTAACCCTCACTGCATCACCCGAGGTCGCGGATTCGGTTCCCACCCAGAACAAATATATCATATTTGATGAGCACAGTTTGTTGTGTCTGAGCGTAATAAAAATATCTATATAAGTGTTATATCGTATGTATATACGATGTTTATCAGTTGTCCGGTTACCATAACACAGGCATTCAATTGTCTAACTTGGAATTGGATAGCCGCGTGTGGAATTGTCTCCAATTATTATTATTATTATCTGAGGTCACCTGACTAGGTCATCGATGCCGCGCAGCACTTTCAATATTGTGGCGTCGGCGAGGTTGTTGAGCTCGCGGGTCTGCTGCGTGCGCTGGCGCTCCCCCTCCAGCGCCGACCTGAGCTCCGCCAAGCGTTTGTCCTGATTCTCCTCCCGAGCCTCGTTCATGTCTCTTTGATCCACTGGGATGCGGGACCATCCAAAAAATGTATATCAACAAGATTAGTAAGAATAGAACAATATAAAAATAGTGACAAATAAAATTGATTATCCCTACATAGTATAAAACAAAGTCGCTTTCTCTGTCCCTATGTCCCTATGTATGCTTAAATCTTTAAAACTAAGCAACGGATTTTGATGCGGTTTTTATTAATAGATAGAGTGATTGAAGAGGAAGGTTTATATGTATAATAACATTTGTATAATAATTTATGCGCGGGACGAAGTCGCGGGCAAAAGCTAGTTTATTATAAAACTCATAAATATTATATTGCATGAACGAGTGTCGTTAGCAGCCGGCGTCGCTTAATTACTCATTATGTTAATTATAGTCGTGATCTATCACGCCCAGGTGTTGTGTGCCGGTTATAAATCGACCCGGACAATGCGGTGCCCGGTTACGGGACGGTTACCCTGCAATGGTTAACTGTTACCGGCACTGGTACGGTTACCCTACAATGACTTAGTTGATTATGTGCATTTCCAACAAAATGGTATGTTAGCGGCTCGCCTATTGTGGGCTTAGAACAGCTGTGCTTGCGTACACGTAACATTATTGTTATACCATCACGCCAGGATTCTTACGGGTTAGGCAGAGTACAGACTGCTAATATCTCTGTTATTCTACTCCTGACGTGCTTCTACAGTGTGAATAATACGAATATAGTATATGAGATAAATATACTCACACTAAGGCGTAAATTGTCGTGTAATAATTTAGTAATAATAATTAATTTGTACTTATAGTTCCATTTCTTATATTAATTTTGTACGCCGTAAAAGGCAGAATATGGCTTGAACTAATAATCCTGTAACATCTTTATATGTACCCATATTTGTGCCAATAAACGTCTTTGTCTTTGTATTCGTCTTTGTCTTTGTTCCAAATTAGTTTAAGGATTTGAAACATCAATTTTGAACAAATGTCTGCTAGTTGGTGCGACCTTAATGTGATTGTAGACCTGGTGCTGAGGGATCTTGACTGGGTCCAAAACTATGTATATAGTCGCGCTATCACCAATATGAAAAGTCAAAATAATGCTCACGAAACACCTATTAAAATAAAAATAATTTGATTAACCATTAGAATTCAATTTCTTTCGTTTTTAAATCGAAACTGAAAATATGAAAGTAACATTAATTAAAACGCTTATGCTCTGTAAATCTGTCGTAAATCTGTAAGTCAATTTTAGTAACTACTGGGATGAATTTTCGAATTCATGGATATATCCTCGGTAGTATAGTGGTTAGTATCCGCGCCTGTCACGTGCGAGACCGGGGTTCGATTCCCCGCCGGGGAGATTTTTTTTCATCGTATTATTTAGGTAAGTATATTAATTATTTTTACTTGCACCTTGTTTGAGTTATTAATGACCTTAACTACTATATCAGAGGTTATAAGTTTTATTTCAATCCCTGCCAATGAACAGGTATTTTTATGTCATTTAATGAGCATGCAGTTAACCAGTTGTTAAAGTGTAAGTTAAGATATTGTTCTTATTATGATTCCTATTTGGATAAATAAAAATATTTTTTTTATAATTGTAGCTTTATAATAACAATGGCTGGCAAATTTGACTCGGATTTGGGATTTGGGAAAAGAATTTGTCAAATAGGTGCATTTATTAAATAGTATTTAATTCAATTTGTATTATGTATTTATGTTAAATGTATAATAAAATAATTAAATAACCAGAGTAAATGTTATATTTAATATAAGTACTTAAGACTTATCAATTTATACAAAAATATTTACTGCATAAATAATAATGTAATACATAATAATAATAATTTGTTTATTAATAATTAACGCAGGGATTAACGCGAATAGACAAAAACTGTCAATATTCTCTTTGTTATTTTTGTATATAATAGATTCTGTAGTTTATAAATCGGCATTAACTGTTTTAAAAATATCAGTTAATTCTACATAATAATTTCAAAAATGGAACTTGTTCTAAATTAACCATTCTGTCCTTACCGTTATTTAAATCGTGATATAAAAAATAAAAAGCGAGGGCGATAAGATATCTCAGCAAACCATGTCAAAATGACGGGATTACGTTGTCCAAAAGGGTCCAGAGCCCCTCGTCTAACAGCCGGGTTTCGCCCTTTAATCCTCTTATAACTCCGAGATGAGATTTTAAAATAAATGTAGCAAGACTCAGAATTTGCATTCCGTTTTCAAATGCCTCGGAAATTTTAATTTAAAGTTGGCGGTCGGGTATAAAAGTTTATAACGCCGCATAAGCGACGCTTCAAATTTTGCAAACTATAATAACGCTTTTTACCTGACTGCCTTTGACAATGCTGAATATAATTAATTTGAAACGTGTACTATTTCATGTTTTGACTGGCTTCGGTCTGGGGACAATGAATCCTGTGCCGCGCGCTGGAGTCCTACAAAGGTAAACATTTGTACGATAAGCACATTTATGTGTGTGCGTTGGTGTAATCAAAATACCGACATTAGTATTGTATTGTAAGTATTGTTCTTACAGTAGTTCTACAGACTTTCCTTTGCTACCGCCTGCGACATTTCTCAACATTTCGGGGGTTTGCTGGTCGAAAATGCTACTTGGATAAAATTTGTAGCTTTAATATTTGTTTTTGTACATG
>DWEM01003682.1:0-10424 GCA_018245935.1 Agara belti belti | reverse complement strand
ACATATAAACCTTCCTCTTCAATCACTCTATCTATTAAAAAAAACCGCATCAAAATCCGTTGCTTAGTTTTAAAGATTTAAGCATACATAGGGACATACGGACAGAGAAAGCGACTTTGTTTTATACTATTATATGTAGTGATAAGAATGCGAGTGACCCGGTGACAAACGCACAGCCAAAATCACTGGACTTAGAATACGGAAATTTTGCATATAAACGCTTTATATAATATAAGTATATCAGTGAAATAAATCAATTCTCTCTTTCTTATTACTAACTTGGAAATAACCTGTTGTGTTGAGTTAAAAGTTCTTAATTTTGTACGCCGCAAAAGGCAAAATATGGCTTGAACTAATAATCTTTATATGTACCGATATTGGTGCAAATAAACGTCTTTGTCTTTGTACAAAAGCTTAGTGCATCGTGATACTGGTTATCAAACTTTATGATAACATAGCAGAATTACTGGGAACAATTCCATATATGACTATCTAATACCAAATTAGGCAATTTAATGCCTGTTATGATAACCGGACAACTGATAAACATTATATATATATATTATGTTTATCATTATATATATATATATATATATATATAAAATTAAAATTAAAATTAAAATTAGAGACTTCTCTGAAAGTTAAGATATTGAAATCAAAGCAAATGTGCCTGAAGATCGATAGGTTTACCATAAAGCTTTCCATAACTGCAGTGCAGTGCACGTGAGATAATATATCATATATAGGCGCAGCCACGTTTCAATTTATTAAACATTTGAAATTAAATAATAGGTACTACTTTGAAAATGTAATTTAAACAGAAACTCCGTCGTGACTTGTTCTAAAAGAAGAAGACTCGTTGTAACAGAGATTATAGAAAATGTGTGTTGAAAGCCGAAAATAGGATTTTCTACTGGCATATCATACATATAACACTATTAGAAACTTTTTATAATGTAACTGTAACTCTTTGTTATTATGTACCGAAGGCTCAAGTGTTTCATACACGGTGATATTTATAAATAAATAAACAAAAGACGCTAGAGGTATAAATGGCAAATAAAATTACATGCAACGTCCTTTAATGAATGCCCTTTGGCTAGTTAATTTAATCTATTTAGTTATGCAGCCTTAGAATTGTGACAGATTAGTACTGACGACTTTCAAGTTTGGGGCGATTAATAATAATAATAATAATGAGGGAACAGATGTTTCAGGTGGAAAATTTGAAGGTAGTAGTTAGCTTGTAGATGTGCGATCGCGTGGGGCGGAGTTTGAAGCGCAGATCGTTCTAATTTTAAAACTCGCGCGGCCGCAGAGCGCCCTGACCTACTTGCGAGCGGGGCCGCGATGCGGCGTGCGCGCCGCCGGCCTGTGCGTGCATGTACGCAACGCGAGGTTGCCGCTGTGTGCGTTAACCGCTCGCCATTACGCGTTTCGCCAGATGCTGCGATGTTTGCAACATCTATTAGTTATACTTAAATCTGAATAAACAGCGCCAAAACAAATTGCCAAAATTTAGTAAACCGAACAGATTTCAACGGTATTAGTGAATAATATTCATTAGCTCTTGTTGGCCCCAATTAAACGTTCACAAGCTTCGGTTGCCAGACCTGCCGCGCTCATTGTATTGTTTCGCCATGAAACGAACATTAGCCATCAGAGGCATTATTTTAATCCCACTGTACCACTTTTAGTTCAATATCGGTGTTTACCGCGCGTATTACACTATGTGATAACATCCAATAAGATAATTCAATAGTCCTTTATCCACAATAGTTAATGTTTCATTGCGTACCACAACAAAAGTTATTGGAGAGAGATTTAATCTTTACGGGGTTTTGTTGTTATTCCCAATGTCTTCCTCGTTGCAGATTTAAGGATACATTTGTCTGTTCCTTCCCTCTTCCAATTCGGTTGAGATATCGGATTTCGAGCATGTTCATGAATCATAATATAATATATTAATTAACAATTCAAGGCACTCTTGAGTTTTCTTTAATACCATACAAACTGTCACTTTCAAATTGATCTGATCGGAACGTTTGGTCAGATTGTGACGTAACTGTACATTACATATTTAATAATGTCCTTGATTCTGGCTGCACTGGGCGTAGTGACAATCTACGAGTGTATTGTATTGGGATTATTTTTTAAATTACACTTGTGCAATGTTGCCCTGAATATGCTATCATATCATAGAGCCTATTTCGTTTTAGCTTTATTTTGAGTCGAAGTGAGTAACGCAACTACACATTGTTGTTATGAGATAATTGACATAATCCGACTGTTTATGACTATCAGTTAAACATACTAAAAAAGAAATCTTGTCATATATGAAGTAAAATATTGTCACCTGTCACTGCTATAAATTTATAAAGTTTCTGTAATGTCCGTTAAGGGGCTACGTGTTTTGTACACAGGAATGTCGCCAGGCTGATAATAAAAATAATGAAAACCACTCATCATTTATATATTTGAGTGTATTTTAAAAAATGGAGCCGATTTAAAGTGAGCTGATCATAATTTCAAAGCATTGAGCCATTAAATAATGTTATGAAAAAAGCGATACCATAAAAAATACTTTTGAATTGGTAATTGATATTACGGATACATTTCGCACGCTCATGTATACAGATCGGTAATTTCTCGGACGTAACAGCTATATTTATTTGTTTGGTCCACGACACGAACAGATGTACACTTAGATCGCGAAAATAATGTAACCACCTCCATATAAACGGCAGCTATAATATACATTGGTCAATTAATTACGGTGACATCACTAATTTAATAACCATTCGATTCTTATTGGTCCAAAATGCCATCAATACGTTGCGATCATTTCGAATACATACCGCATAGCGTTTATATGATAGCGCAGTAAGAGCCTACGTCAGATGACACAATTCTCACAAATCGTTGGCTGACCCGAATAGGTGTTGCGAGAGACCCGACCCGCGCCGAGCCTTGTGTAATGCCAGCCACCGCAGAGCCAGCGGTGCACCGGCACGGTGGACTCTCAATAATACCAGCCGCTTTATTTGCCATTTGCCTTTCTTTCAGCTCATATTTCCCTCGATAGAGAGCGTCGGCGATTGCACAGAATCTAGATAGAAAAACGTTTTGTAAGCGTACAAGTAGGATTGCAGTACTGTGAGGTAGGTACGTCCTGCAGAATCCAATTGGACGTGCAAAACTAATACGAAATGTAAAAATGTTTCTATTACAGTTTATAGTACTAATAATAGGGCGTCTTGCTAATTTACACCAAAAGTATATTATATATACCGTAAGCGTAGTTACGTGCTCACGTAAAACTATACATAGTTTACGTAATCCGTCGACATACAATAGACCTGTATTTAAACGCCTACACTGAAAGTAACTCGTGGAATCGCCGGCTGGTGCATTACAATGCGCGAGTTAAATATTTTTGGAACGATTAAAGGGTAAATAGTGGTGCCGCCCAAGCGAGGGTGGTCGTTGCATATCGGGCGTGCGCAGGCAACTGTATCGCACCTTTCGACACAATCGCTCGTCGCCGCCGGTGGGGCGAGGGAGCTGCGCAAGCGCCATTTCACAAGACGCCTCGCTCGACCTGTTGCAATGTACTACCCAAATGTGACATGAACACGTATCACATTACACGTCCACAAGTACGCGTGCCGAATTCACTATGCTGACTTGGCTATTTACCCGTGAACTATGTAACTAATACAACGTAATTATACTTTAAACAACTCATCGTAACAGCTAACAAGGGTTCATTCTGCTTGCTTATGTGTTCGTGAATTGGCTCTCTTTGCTTCGAAGGGCTTCTTCAATGTTGCTGATAAATGACAACGGTACGCGGCGAAAATATTGCGTGGAATGTTCGCGATGACGTGGAACGTGTGGCAAAGTGGAAGTTAATACACGTGCCTATCAGTCTAGTGTAAAATAAGAACTGATATTCGTTCCTGTGCGTGTTCCGCGGACAGTCGCGGCGCGCGGCAGAGATCGACAATCGTAGATAGTTGATATAATATACGGGCCGCCGCTCGCAGTATGCATGCTACCTTACGTAATCCATTGCTACATTATTATTCAGTGTTTGATTCGTGTGTACACGACATTTAAATACTGTAATGTTTAAAGAATAGTATATATTATTTGTGCATGTTCACTTGTAATCAAATACGAAATGTACATATAAAATTCAAATTCACATAGAGTTCGCTTCTCGTTTTGTGAACTATCTATTAATTCCGCCAACATTTGATGGATTTATTTACTTAAATAGGTTATCTTCACAAATCGTTTGAACAGTGCTACTTACAAAATAAGATTCGTTGAATGTAGCATAAAATAAGTATTTAATGGGAGTGTGTCTTTACGGAACACAAACTAGAATTCGGTAACATGCATTCTTTTCTTAATATCAGCGTGCTGTTCATTGTTATATTTCGCTTTGTTAACCGTACGTACTAAACTAATTACAAACTTATAGTAGTAACAAATATTTGGTTGTTAGATGGTATGGACAGTGTTGCTGCCATTAATAGTCACAAGAGCCTACGGTTTAAATAATATAGTAATTGAATTTGTTGCTTATTATGATATGTGTCTCAGAACAATTGATGTTCAATTGTTATTGGATTTCATCGGTATGCGTAGTTCAGAAGTACCAGCCCATCTTGTATCCTGAGTATAAATGCTAGGGAGACGCGGGCGACCACGGGCCAGCGCAAGCGCCTCGACAGATGTTAGATCACAATAAAAACGCGCGCGCCACTCGACTATTTCGGCGCGCTGCCTTGACCCGAATCGAGTGTTTCGACAGACCGGCCTCGCACACCGGGCCTTTCTATTTTTTAGGTATTACCTGTCTTATTATTACGACAGTTCTAGGGGCGCCGCCATCTTGCAAGGACTTTGTTGCGCGGGCGCTTCAGCTCTGCCCTCGTACCGCGTAAACCGGTTTCGGTGCGTAAAATCTAGTGAACTGCGCTCGTCGGCGGTCGCGAGACCGTGTCATAATTTTACTAACGACGAGCTTGCCGCTTAAATTACAACAGGTCACCGCCAATCTATGAATAAAGGATGCTACAGTTGAAATAGAATGTGGGTCGAATCGGAATCTTGTCGGATTTCGTTAGGCGGCACAGACGCATGGGTGAGATCTTGACACAGTTCTGTGGATGATCGCGGCTGATGATTTATCTCGGCGGTGTTGTGTAACGATCGCGCTTCTGCTATCTGGGCGCGCGATCGAGTCCGTGCCGGCGGTCGGACGCGATCGGCCGCCTCCGGATCTGATCGGATCGAAGGGAGAGGAGTAGCGGGGGCCTCCGACAGCCTTGACCAAGTTTCACTGGCTCGTCGGTACAAGGAGTGATCCCCGCCTCTTCCCGTACTTTCGGAACACACTATTTCTTGAACTCGTCGACACGATTACTGAATTCGATGGCCGCGACGTGTGTGCCAAGGTCGCGTCTCCTTACGGTCCAGCGTTAACATTTTTTCAACTGAACCCGATTCGGGGCGCTCTTACGCTACGATATATAACGATTTCCGTTTCCCTGCATCCAAGGTCGACCTTGACCCATCTCCAACAAGTGGGCCACCGCTACAAATAGCATTAGAATGTGAGATGAACTCGCACGTATGTGTCTATTTCTGCACACCGGCTGTTTGTCACAGAGACATATGTTTTTGATTTGTAAAAATGACCTTGACCTTGATCTAGTTTAGTAGTGTAATAAACGTTGACCTCGTTTACCGCATTATCGGCTGCTATCGCGTGCTCATTATAATATATTAGATGATTAAATGCATTAGAAGTGTTCTTGATTCTTATTTTAATATCGTCGTTTAAATATCCTAACCGCTGTTGTAATATGAAGTTTACCTTATAATTTTATTGAATGTTTTACTGCTCGTTAGTCAATAGCATTAATCTGCGTTAGTAGAGTATAATATACACACACACCTTTATAACATTTAGCTCGTTCCTGTGGCTTGGCATTTGAGCATTGCCAAACATGCATATCACCGTCTGTAATGGAATTCTATTAGCTGTTTTTTAGCCAACCTGTATATTTCAACGTACAACGCACCTGTAGATTTCAATACAAACGTTACAAAGGAATGGAAATTTACGTACATTTAAAAGTCGGATCGATTGTGTTGCTAGCGGCGGTTATGCACCCGACGGGTACGAACATTTATCTTCGGAGTTCATATTATGCATTAGTGATAAATCGCGTGTCGCTTACCATTACAGCACCATGGATGACATAATAACAAAACGATTCCGGGTCAATGTTTGCGAGATATATGGCTTATAAATAAATATACGGGATTTGTTACGACTCCGCGTATCTCTACGCGGAAATCATATGACGGAATCTTTGCACCCACATTAATACCTTTTTTAGCTTTCCATAGGCGTGCTAGGCGCAACTGGGCTCCTATTGTTCACATGGCGTCGCCTCACCTCACCTCATATCACATATATTAAATAGTGTACTTTAATGATAGCCGGTTTTTTTCTTTTAATTCAGGATAAACATTACTTCAACAACTAGAGCCCCAATCATCAATAAGGATGAAAGAAATGGTCTGGAAAACCGACCGAATTGTAAATTTAACGAGCACGTTACGTTCCTTTGAAAAATACACCTGGCTTTGGGTTTTCCCTTATCATTTTCAGTCCATGTATCGATAAACATAATACTAAAAAGTCTTGTTCATATATTGGAAAGATTAAAAATATGCATACAGAAAATATAACTCGTGGATAACTCTTCGAAACACTAGTTGTTCTCAATTGAATATCAATCGAACAATACGAAATGTAGGTCGTATGTAAATGGACGACTACTGAAAAAATGTTTCATTGTCTTATACGAACTGGGATAAACGACACTCCGAAATATTTTTTACATTTCCACTTGTAAAGTTGTTTACCAAGTGTTTCCAGTGTTTTGAAGATAAAATTTTATTACAAAAAAAAATCATGTTACAACTAGTCTCGTCATGTAGACGCTGTTTGGATAATACGATAAGCTAAAAAAGAAATATTTTATTATTACTTCTCACATTTACTGAAGAAAAGCATTATTCTGAGTCGTTTATGCTATATGTAGTGAACAAAGACGATTTAACAACTTGTACCCCTATTTCTGGCTGTATTGTTAGGAACAAGTAAATTATGTTCAACCTGAATGGCTTACATATTTTACGAATATGCTTTATGGTTGGTTAATAAGCTAAAATATGAATGTGAATGTATGTAGTTTGCGAAAAAAATGTTCGCATTTGTGTGACATCATACTTTGTTACTATTTATGGACTTTGTGTTACGTAGTTCAGCAGCTGAATGGTGCAAATAAATTGGATGCGTAATAGGTTCCCGTGGTCAAATTGTATCAATGGTTTACCGTGTAAACCTATACATTCGGATTTTAATTATTTAAAAAAATGCTAAAAAACATGTATTCAAGACACTATATTCCAATTTAAACACTTATTCGAAATTAATTAAACTGACATTCGTCATTTATTCAATAGAATTACGAGTCAGTAATAAATTGGGATAGTGATTACACCAATGTTCAAATTGGAACAGATTTAATTCAATAAGTAACATAAAATTGAACGCTCTATAACAACGTAGCTAGTGGTCTGTTTAGGTGTATAATTACTTGATGAACGGACTGCAATACTAAACTGGTGGAATTGCACACAGCAATGCTCAAATCCGTTACGCTCGGTGTCTCTTTCCGACGCCCGACGAAGCATTATGACGGCATCCTTATCGCTCCGCAGCGCATTGGCTACAATAAAAACTGCTTGTTATTTTTAACTCGTGGGCTGGGCGAACCGGCAACACACTGAAAGCCCTTCCGTTCCAGGTTCAGTGTTATTTATTTACAGTTGGTAAGCAACTCATGATCGACTTCTCACGATATAGCAACTCGTAGGCATGCAATGTAAGTACACATCGGGATTTCGGTTGCCAATTGTGTACATTTCCTTTGTTCGAGCTTTTACCATTGTAGACCCTCGGTACATTCAGGTTATTCGGACAAACTTTTGGCCTCGCATACCTACCCAATCTCGATCTAAACACTCGGAGAAAACAAGTTGATCACTAACCCGTATGTGTACCGGGCTGAATTGAATGTCGTGAAGCTCCAAGCCTTCTCAAGTTACAAGAAGGGGAGCACTACTGAACAAAGACGTAAGTGGTTGCATCATCTGTATTGAAAAAACCAAGCGCACAGTATCGTTTTTTTTTGTTTTTTATAATAAAAAAACCAGATGAACCACATTATTTCGTCTGCGGACTAGACGTCCGCCAGAGTCTGTTGTGTCTCCGCAGTCCCTGTCGAATGTCGCGCCATGCAACCAACGTACACCGAAGGCCCTCTTCACCGTCAATATGCCCGGCATTTCTAGGCCTTATGATTGTGTATGCGATAATGACAAGTGGGCAGTGCCGTTGGACTCACCTTTCACAGAAAATAGGAAATCGCCGGTGTTGCATGCTTACATGCATGCATATTGTGGCTCCGTCACAGATTACGACGGCTTCGGCATATGCATACATGCATTAAGTCTCTAGATGAGGCGGCACCAATGTACAGAGCTCCGAGAAGGTCACATATTTTCTGCCGCGTGCTTTTACTACAGATCTGTGACGAGTAAGGGCTCGCTCTTTCCACGAAGAGTTCGCATCGCGTATCGTTGAGATCGCGATTGATCCAACAGAGGAACTACAACAGATAAACTTATGTGTACGAGGTGGCCCCGCCAGTATTTTGAGCACATTTACGCGAGTGAGCGTCACGATCGTGACTCACATAATTTCGTTGTAATTATTATTATTTGTACATTGTGGTTATACAAAGCTATGAACAAATTTTATATATGTTACACTGTAACATATAAAAGGTACATTTTTTTAATTATACATCTTCGCGCGTTCTGTATTCTAATATATATATAGGCAAAGGCAAAACAATTCAGTTTCATTTTCATATCTGTTTGTCGACCGATTTTCCTTTTCTTTTTTATTTCTTAGCTATTGGAAGCTTTAGTGTTATCAATAAAAACGTATTGGAAACACAATTAAAAATAATATAAGATAAAAAAATTAATCAGATTAAAATTTTATGGTTGAATTCCGACCACCGGGTGAACTCCATTTATCGCTAATACATAGAAAAAAATAGCTATAAACAAAAAACAATTCAAGTAACCAGGCTAATATTTATGAAATTCTCACATTTACTGTTGTCCCGTGGGATTAAATTATTATTGATAAATATATGTACACTCAGAGTTCAGAAAAGCGGGAGAAAATAAATAAGTTTTTAACCTATAGAACAGTAACAAAAATAGCGTTTTGTTTAGATTAGGTTTTTAACTATTAAGTAATACAGAAACAATAGTCGAATTTAAAAAAAAAACATACATTTTAATAATCTGCCATCCAATTACGGCCAATCAAGTTTAACCACCAAATTCGCGAAAATCCAAACATGTCGGCAAAAGTATGGTGAACGTTACAGCGTTTGTTGATACAGCACTGTTGGAACAGCTATCAAGTCGGCTTTCAAGCTTTCCACAAATGTGACTGACATACCTACTCGTATATATAATTTTAGCAGGAAAGTCAGTATTTTTTGATCGGTGATACATTTTCGAATTTTTCATTGTTATTTCGATTTTTTAAGTAAGTTATTCGGTTATTTTGAATGCGAAAGTGTGCAGAGCACTCACTCACCAACTCGTTAGACTTAATATTTGTGAAATATACCCGCAGTCGGCGATAAGTCGCATGCAAAGGAAGTTGACATAAAGATAAAAAGTGTAAATAAATGTATGAATTTTGTCTTACTATGATGCACGTGTGAATAGGAGTTAATTGATGTAGAGATGAATGAAAGAAGTTTTTATAAAATATAATTATGAGCAAAAATATTTTTGTTGTCCATTATGAAACCTTAAAACCTTTGCATTTTTATACATTACTTATGCAGAATATGTAGCCTTACAAAGTAAACGAAGCTACAATGAAATTTAAAAAAAGTACAAAATATTGCTGTCCGCATATTTTGGTCAACAATCAAAATCAAGTTTTAAAAACATAATTTAGTTCTATACTGTTTTGCTTTTAGATATTCTGAACATGCTGAATCTCAGTAAGCATAGTTACAATTATGTCTGCGTCAGGCAGAGCCGCGCTCTTCCTTAACACATAGTGTTTATTCAATGATAATAGCAGTACTGCGCTGAAATTATACATAATGACAAACAATACAACCTTTCAATAATA
This sequence comes from Agara belti belti, assembly GCA_018245935.1. Classification (NCBI taxonomy): domain Eukaryota; kingdom Metazoa; phylum Arthropoda; class Insecta; order Lepidoptera; family Hesperiidae; genus Agara; species Agara belti. The sequence goes on along the minus strand of DWEM01003682.1, from coordinate 94 downwards.
TCTTACCTGGATTGCATCTAATCGTAATACATAATAGGTAGACGGATTTTAAAATTTTAATTAGTAACATCGTTGGAATAGAACTGTATTTGAT